>JAMKQA010029526.1:0-20413 GCA_024699735.1 Posidonia australis
AAGGGCATTAGTCATCGAAACCTTAAGTCTCTTAAAAGTGTCCTAAGTTACTTCATTCCACTTGAACCCCTCTTTATTCAACAACTGAGTGAAAGAAGAAGCAATCAGTCCATATCCAGCAACAAACTTCTTGTAATAACCTGTTAAACTAAGAAACTCCCTCAAAGCCTTGACAGAAGTTAGTACTGGCCAGTCTAGTATAGCCTGAACGTTGCTTTGATTCATGAATACTGCACTGATAGAAAGGTATTCAATGCCTGTCACTCCAAACTTACACTTGGAGAATTTCACCAGTGATTGTTATTCCTACAATATCTCAAGCATCACCTTCAAGTGCTCTAAATGGGCTTGCTAACTCCTATTATATATTAGAATATCATTAAAAAAATACTAAATTAAACTTCTTGATACAAGCTATGAACATTTTATTCATTAATCCCTAGAATGTTGACGATGCATTTGTGAGGCCAAATGGCATCACAACAAATTCGTAACGCTTATCATGAGTCTTAAAGGTTGTCTTGTAGCTATTCTCATGCATCTTTATTTGAAGACCTTAGATCCAACTTAGTAAAAAACTGTGAATGATCTAATTCATATATGAAATCATCAATCAACGGATTAAGGATTTTATCCTTTACCATCTGTTGGTTAAGTCCATTATAATCTGTGCACATTCGCCAATCCCTATTTGCTTTTCTAACAAAAAGAACAAGTGCTGCATAAGGACTCTGGCTTTTGGTTGGTCAACTTCCCTTCCAAGGTTGTACTCACAGTCTTATCAATGATCACCTTATGGTACAGAGCATGTCTATAGGGGTATTTTGCTACTAATTGACTTCGTGGTGGAAGAGATATCCTATGATCATAAGATACAACTGGTGGAAGAGATATAAAAACTTCAAACATACCATAAATTTTCTTCAGGATTCTAGCTATTTCTAGGACACACTGCTCAGTCACCAACTTTTCAAAGCTCTTCTCAACCTTCCCTTCTATTGCACACACTTTTACCAAATACAACTCCTTGGCTTGCCTCACTAGCCTATTAATGTACTATGGATGTAGGTTTATATTGAAGATCTCATAGACACCTTTTCTCTCCCCCAAGAGTGAACTCTATAGTCTTCTCCTTTAAAATGGACAATTACTTTGTTTTAGGGAAGGTGGAAGGAGAAAATTGGGATATTTTGATTGTTGTTTTGAATTATATAATTTAATTGGATAAATTTTAAAGGAGAAGTCATTATTGTTTTTAATTAGTGTAATTAATTAAAAATTAATTATTTAGGGGCCTCCCAAATTTAAAGGCCTAAAGCAATGGCTTTACCTACTTAAAGGTGAAGTGACTCCTATGGTGATTTAGGTTTTTTTTGGTGGTATTGGTATGTTATTAAGGTTTTGTGTCGTATTTGATTTTGGAAGGATGGATGGAATATGGTGGTAGTTTACTAGGGTTTAGTTTTGTATGGATGATAAATTAGGGTTTAGCTTGTTTTCTTGGGATTTATGTTTTAGTTTTGTAATGGACAAGGATGCATGGAAAGGACATTACGTAAAAATAGAGGGAAGTTTAATGTTTTAATTTAAAGTTGTTAGAATCTTAGACTTCACTAGAGGAGGTGAATAGTGAATTAAAAAATTATTGACAATTTTAAATATAGTTTACAATTTTAAGCAAATAACAAGTAAATGAGATATAGTTAAGGATTTAAATATTAAACTAAAGTATGCATAGAAGGAAATAAGAGGTAATGAAAATGTACACAAAGGATTTATAGTGGTGCTGCCTTCCCAGTCTAGTCCACTCCTCGAGAATCCCTCAAGAGTTACTTTATCCTTAATATTGTTTCCGAGCTAAGATCTCATTGTTATACTCTTTAACGAACTCTCGTTAAGCTGCGCAAAAACCACAATTCGCTTCTCATAACCGGAGAAGAACTGTACACTTGGAATTACAACTCTTGACTCTTTCTACGATCTCCTAAAACTTTTAACAAGGTGGAAGGATGGAATAGAACTCTTTTGTTTGGAAAATTTTCTCACTAGATAGGAATGAAATATTTGGAAAATGATGTGGCTTAAAGTTCTATACCAAGTGTGTCTCATTGGGTTGTAGGAGGTCCTATTTATAGGAAAACACTAAGTAGATACGTGAGTAACGTTTATATTTTCCTTCCAACGTTTACAAATGGTTACTGATTCGGTATGTTGAATTATTTCGGTCGATCGAAATCTTTCAGTAGTTTACAACGATCGAGACATTCGATAGATTGAAAATAATTTAGTGTGTCAAAGGTGGTCTCAGTTGTAAACCCCGTTGCTCCAATTTTTGGTATATTGAACCCATTCGATATGTCGAAATCAAATTTGAATCAAAAATGATTTTTCTAAAGTTTCTACTTAGATTCAAAGGTCATCCATGTACACCAAATTTCAGTATGTAGATTTTACCCAGTATGCCAAAATCAATCTTGAACATATATGTCAGATTTTTTTAAGGTTTCCCTGCTTTGTTCATGAATATTCCTATTTTTTAGGATTTTGTCTTAATTTGAGAGATCGTTATATATCTTAAATATTACAAAGAAATAAAAATTACATCCATAATTTTACAAATAAAATCGATAATCTTTCTTGACTTTTGATTTCCCTGATTCTTTCTTCAATTCTTTAGAAGTCCTTCATGATTCTTTTTTCTAATTTCTCCTCCTCTTTTTCCAAAGTCCATGAAAATTCTTCCTTGACCTATTTAAAAGGTTAGTTCATAAATATATTTTTGTTAGCATCAAAATCGAGACGAAGCGATATTACTAACAGACGTGACTATTGTTGTTATCTGCTACTATGATCTCTTTCTCTTCTTCTTGTTTTTTTTTGCAAGAAATGTTGTATTTATTATGACATTTGAATTTTCTTTCATCCGATGTAAGGTTAATGTGGTTATATAATCAGATCACGTTCATTATTTATCCAGCGGCGAGAATATGGAAGATGGTTATTCATCAACGATTGGGTTCTTAGATTTAAAAAAAATATATGTTAGCAAACTTTGACCATTCATACTTAACATATGCATACGACTTTTTCGTAGCACATAATATTATATGAGAATTTTTCAGGATTTCTTGCTAATTCAAATTTCTTGCGGAAGAGAACTAGTTCATGGACATCAATTTTAACGTCAAAATTGATAGCAATATATAACAGCCGTCATATGATGCAACATGCAGGAAAAGTTTTGCATGGTTCCTACGTACGCCCTCTTGTCATGCACGATCGCACAGTTTACTCTTGGGTGTCAATAGTTGTGTACACCTATTATTGTCAGTATAATTTAGAAGTAACTTGATCATTTAATTAAAAATAAATAATAATGAATTTTCATATTAAAAGGTATTAGAAATACCAATAATTTTAAGCATGGGTACCATTGTTTAATAATTTGGCTATTTAATAAAAAAAAAACTTATAATCAGCTTTTGTGCTTGTTATTTTCTATGTCACGTGATTAGGTTACCTAACTTAAACATGCCAGATATTGGAAGGTAAATGAGGCAGAAATCATCATTCTATTTCTATGTTTAATAGTACATGCCAAGCAGTAGCCCGAGTTCTCTCAATAGTACATACCTTTGTTCAAGTTATTTTATGGATTGTTTGGTAGGAGAGAAACAATAGAATTTTTAGGGGTTTACACAAGAATCAATATATGCTTATCAATGATATTTCTGCATTGTTTCATTGTTGGGTAGACTCTTTGGCCACAGGTTTTGAAAAAAGTGAAAATATAAGGACAATATCTTCATATCAGCAGAATAGAGATGTGGAGCAGAGTTCTTTGGCTCCCAGCAATCCCAATGTGAGATGGAGTACGATACTGGAACTCCTGCTCTTCCAATCCGTGATTAACTTCTGGTTAATTGATTTTTGCATCTTACAGTTGCTGTGCTCTTATTTGTGTGCATAACAAACTGAGAAACTTATAATATTTTTTGGTGGTCACCTGCTCTGTGACTGGTTTTCATACTTGTAATATTTTTTGTCTGGACAATACTCTGCAATACTTTGGTTGGCATTTTCCTATATTAATAAAAACTAATTACCGTTTACAAAAAAACAAGTACTGTTGGAGTATCCGAAAGACCATCGATCATTTCCGTTTCTCTTTCATGGTGAATTTGTTTGGGATTTTGAGGGTCCTGATTTTCCCAAACCAGAACGAAGCAGGTGAGGAAATGAAGGATTCCACGAGGAATCCTCTAGCAATACAAACTGGATTCATGTATATTTTTGGATTATGAAAGTATTAGACATTTGTTTATTTTGAAATAATTCACTTGATTCTGTGATAAATATGTTTGTTACTCTTCTTTTTTTTTTAAAATTTTAGAAGAAAAAGAACAATATTATTGAATCATAATTAAATGATTTGTATTAAAATTACAAAAAAAAAACTCAGGATCTTTATTTTTCACTTAGCAACCAAACAAGATTTTGTCAATTACTAAATTTTTTTAATATTACAAATAAAAAGTAAGTTAATTTTTGAAAACTAATTTTCGTTTCATTAACAATGATAATTTTAGTTTAAAATGGTGAAGCATTTAACTATCCTACTCGTTATACAAATTTTAGATTCTCTCTTATCTCTTTATTAATTTTGAATTCATTTAAGCACCAATTCTTATCTTTTTATCAACTATAGAATATACATCATATCATGGCAGTATAGAGTAATTTTATATGAAATTTCAAAACTTACCAAAATTTTCAAACTACACAAATGTATATGGTTAGCTTACCATGGTACAATCGGCAACCTCATTGCTGAGTTAGTGCAAGGTATTTCTACGTAGTCACCCAATTGAACTCGGTATCTCAACTGCTGAGTTACCCAAACAAACTTGGCATACTCTTTACCAAGTTACTATGGGGCAACAACCAATTATTGGTCGTTCCTACTCACTCAGACCAAGAGTAACTGATGAAGGGAATGTTTTGATACCAAAATGGAGTTATATACGAATACATAGTTAATATGTTATATATAAAGGTTTGATCATTATTAAATTGTTATCTCACGAGTGTAATATGTACAGAAAAAAGATTCAAAAAAATGACTTCAAGTTTTCATGAAGAATTAAAGGGTTTATAATTCATGTACAGCCAAGTTGATTGTACATTGAACTGATATTTTGAAATCCACAATAAAGATCATAGTGCAGAATACATCGCATGATGGTACAGAAAACATCACATGTAATGCTGAATACATCAATTCACGCCATGTCGACTGGAACACAAAGAAGTTTCCTTCATCACATGATATCTACAAACCAGCTGCCGATTTCTTTTAGGAGAATCGTAAAACATAGTACAGAATTCAACTAAGACAAAATTATCCGATCCATTAGTGCAACGTGACAGAACTATATTTTGACAATTATGTTCAGTCCAACTATGTTGACTGTTGGAGAATACATTTTAACAAAATATCCTTGTTACATATATACGGAGAAAATACAACAGACATTGCTTCTGGTATTTTTTTGGCTGCATACAAATGAAAATCAAATGGCAACAGTTTCCTACTCTTATAACAGACGAAGATCGTTTTGACATCACAAAGTGAAAAGAAACATACACATGTAAGTATATAGGGGTGAGCTTTAAATTCACAAGCAGCGACGATCAAACTTAAAAGAAGATTGCAGCAATGTCTTCAGAGCTGTGATGGTCCTGAGCAACCGAGCACGTGTCAGCTGTGTCACAAGCCTTTAGTTGTCAAAGTTTTGCAGTTGAGAAAGCACAAAAGCTCTGAAAAAATCTTCCTTTAAGCCATAAGCACGATTTCACCCCTTGAACCTGAGTAAACCAAAAAACCAAGGCAAATCAAAACAGCACAAATCACCAAAGAAAACAAGCAAAGCTGCTGCCAAGCAGGAGGTTTCAGCCTGCCTTTACATTGTTCATAGATATCTGTTGCCAGCTGAAGCATTGCCTCACTTTCCTCTGCCATATTTGAAACCCGCTCGGCCTCCTTGATTGCTTCAGATGCCAGGAATGACTTCACCTCTGCTTCTGAGACTTTGTATACGGCTGCAGCAACTGCTTCCTCTGCTGTCTCCATTGAGGTAGAGGAACTGGAGTGCTGTATTGGCCGATTCCGAAGGCCGAGATCCTTTTGTTTCAGAGTTGGAGTTCTTGTTGCGAAAGAAGAATCTTTAAGCTTGTAACCCTTTTGGACCTGAATATGTGAATTTCAAAACAAAATTATCATAATTCCAACTACAACCATGTCACCAATTCGAAAGAGTGATTCAAAATGAGATAGAACAACAAAGAAAAAATTTGATTGCGGTCAGTTGCATGCGCCAAAAAAAACTCGAGGGAATTTGGATATCAGTTATTGATGACTGTGGGATAAGAATTTGGATTCACTTTGTGCATAACATCTAAGGGTGCATTTGGTAAAAATTTTGGGGTTCCAAAATTGACTAGAATCAATATTCTAACACAAAATTTGAGAAAGTTCAAAACTTTGATTATTATTGTAATACAACACATCCAGAAAAATCTTGTTTTGTTAGTTAATGGGAAATTCAGATTTTAGATTTATTTTAATATGAAGTATATAATAGTGATTCTATAATATGTTATTGTATTTCTTGTAAATGAAAAAAAAATCAACTTAAAAATTACCCTCATCCCAAAATCAAATGGATTGTTTCATAATCAAACTCATGTTCAATTATTTCATTAGTTGAAAATACACATGAAACTGAATTGTTGACTTTATAGTATTCTGTGTAGAATTTATCATGTAAATTCTGTTAAGAGTAAGAATCACAGCAGAGATTCTTGCAGAATCAGAGCCTTTAAAATCTTTACCAAACCCACCCTAAGAATTACATTATATAAGCACCAAGGAATTTTTAAAGAAAATAATATGATTCACATTCAAGATGCCTTGATGGTGAAATGGTAGACACGCGAGACTCAAAATCTCGTATTGATTGTGCCATGAAAGCACAATATGCAAAGAAAACCAATGGCACATGCCCCAAGTAGTAGAAATGAAAAGAATTCACCTTTTCAATTTTGTCTTGAGCTGCAAGTCGTCGCAGCTTTGAAGTGAGAAGCCGTCGAAAATTAGGTGGCACATCATGCATTTGCTGGAAAACACCAAGCGAAGACAGAAATAAAACACACAAATGTTATAGATTGAAATACCAAAAGACTATCTGCTAAAAGTCTAAAACCTCACTATAAAGAAATGCATATGACCTGCAAACTGCAAATCTATAAAAATGGCACATAATTTACATGTGAGATTGTTAGGTACTAGAAATCTAAGCTACAGTGGAGAAGATACTACAAAAATGACACTAGAAGACAAAAGATAAATAATATACACTTGCTACGAACCAAATTAGCAAAAGGTTTTGTCACTTTTTCTATTAATTAATATATATGATCTCTTCTTGAGGAAAATGTCTTTTAGAATAATAGCGTACTCCAGATAAACTGTGAAGGACAAGAAGAAGAAACAAGTCTCGTCATTAGACAACAATGATGGCCTGATCATGCAAACCTTAATCCGATTGAGCAACATTCTCATATGATATATTTGGCTTGGAGTACGCATTATACTCTCGTATTCCCTAGCCACATGCTTTTTCTATCTACAAGTTCCTGACAGCCAACAGGTGTGCAAGGGAAAGTACCATCCTATAACAAGTCTATGAAAAAGAAAGCCAGCCTGAGTTTTGAGATATCAAACATGAGGCTTGCTGTCTTCTTCTCAATTAAAAATCCCTTTCCCTTGGAAATTTTGCAAAACCACCTTAATTACTAAAAGGTAAAAATCCTGACAGTTCCATTTGATTCTGTTGCCATGAAATATGATGCAAAAGGCTGCAAGAACTCTCACATACGTAAAGTTAGGGGTTTATCTTTTACTTTCACTAGTGAATTTACATTTTGATGACATTATGTGAATATGGTACCAAGATTGAAGTAATGGTCTATTTTAACAATGATTGAACTGCTCACTTTTAATAGCTGAAATTTATTAAAACTTGGGGCTTTTAGTTGAAAGCATTATAATAATCAGATTGCAATGAAAATATAACAGCGTGTACAGTGTATTATGAGTAATCAATCCATTAGGTTAAAATTTTAAAAAAAATAATAAAATGAAAAATAGCATGAACGACATCTTCCTTTAGAAAATGACATACACATAAGAATAATGGCCTAAGAAAGCAGCTCATTCATAAATATCATGAGAAGTAGACATCCCTCACTTGCCTCAATATAGTTATGAATTGCCCCAATTTCTGCTCCATTTGAATCCTGCACGGCAGAAATAGCTTCAATGATCATAGATGTGTACCTGGGCGAAGTAAACTGCATTATCAGTCAACCACTTCTAACTAATTTGGAAATTTTGCTGAATACATGCACATGACAAAAAGTTTTTTTTGGAGCTTACAAAAAGCTTTTAATTTCAATGAAATGTAAAAGTTCTGTATATGGACTAATAGTCTCTTTTTGAAAAGAAATGGGAAGAAGAAAAAAGAAGTAACTTCTCTTTTTGAAAAAAAGGTTGGGAGTCTGCCATCACTTGGTCAAGTGGGTGATTCTCATTGTGGATGTACCCCACGGACATCAAAAAGTAGGTTTATTTAGAAAAAAAAAGGTTTAAGTGATTTAGAACTTGGGTGTTCGGGCTGTAGCTCAAGGGGCAACCACTATGCCACTCAAAAAAAGAGAGGATTGGATGCCATCACACATTATTAATAGAATATGTTCTAGAAATCAAACCCAGCAAAGAGTGTACGAGGACTCTAACAAAAACAAGGCATCCATTAACCTGAGTCTTAGACAATCCAAACCAACAAGTAAGTGTTACAACAAAAACTAGGCAAAAGAAAGCAACCTAAGGAAACAAAAGGCAGCAACAAGACACAGTGACACCAAAACAAAAAACCAGGACCACTAGCACTGCCATAAATTGCTCCATTATAAAGCTCTAGCCACAACATGATCTGAGTAAGCATTGAATTTAAACCCCAAAAAATTTTCTCAGTGCACTACCACCATAATACTGACAACAAAAATACAGCATGTTGTTTGGTTCTAATTTCGGGCTAGCACTGAAACACAGCATGAACGATGATAACCCAGTCGTAGCACTGGCAACCTTCTGCACATAACTGCCAAGTTTCACTCCAAAGCACCCTTGCAAACTTCATTGAATGATCAAATGGGGACAACTTCAACCACATATTAAACACATTTTACATCTATAAGGACTCCATTTTCTCCTATAAATTTTGGAGTTTTTTATCTGTAAAAAGGAAATGGTTTTTGAAATACCACTTTCCAGACCATTTGACATTCCAGTAAAGTCTGGAACCACAATCACCAATTTTAACTCCAACCAACTCTTCCAAGTTGTGCTTTATGGAGTGCAAACCTTTCCAGAAATGTGACCAATCGAACGCTTCTTCCTGTTACTGCAGATGCATTCCTGACATCATCCTCATATTTCCTAGACATAACATGCCACCACAGACCTTCAGTTTTTACGCTTTATTGAGTCATTCAAATCATTGGTTGTAATCTCTAACAAAAAGAGAGCAGGTTTATTTGCCAAGAAATTGTCCCAGCATAGAGCTTTTGAAGAAATTGATCTTCAGTCCACATATCATCTCGAAAGTTTTTACCACCAAAAGGGTTTTTCCTGAAACTCTTCACAATGTCATCACAGAATAGCCAAGTGTTGTCTGCATACTGAAGATTGCCAAGCCAAAGGGAAGAACTTGCCGTGCATGATTTTTGTATATCACATCTTCTCACTCCCACTGCATCAAAGAGTACCTATGATTGATGACCTACTCACTTAAAAGACTAGTTGTGGAGGCACTTTCCTTGCTGGAGTGAAAAGGGACAGCTTGATAAATGAAAGTCAAGCCCTGTCCTGCAAAGCAAAGCCTAGCCTGAGTAATGATTGATAAACTGTAGGGAACTTTTTTGCTAAACATCATCTTCATCGTTGATCAGTAAGTACTACCAAAAGCATCAAGCTTGAATCCCTTAGACTTGCTCGGTGCTGTCCTTTTTGATGCAACCTCATGGTGAGTGGTTTACCCTATGGTGATCCCTCAGGCTTCCCTCATGGACCTCCACCTTGGACATCATGGCATGCTAGCTTTTCTCCTCCGTTGGTAGTAGATAGGCGGCTAGGCACTCCTGACACTCATGTTTAATGTTTTTACCTTGCTAATGTTTAGAATATCTAATTTCCAAGATTGCCTTCAAGCAAAGAATCAATTGCCAGAGGCGTACTTTATCAAATACTTTTCTCCCATTGCAAAAACTTTCCAATGTGAGGAGTGGGACTTCCCATGCTTTATCTAAATAGCATGCTTTTCTTGCACACCATAACTTATTTTGCAAAAGAACTTTGTGACCTACGTAAATAATCAATGATAATGGATTTCCTAGTGTGACTTTCTGTTGAGGTTTTAAGAAACCTTTAAATACACTATATTTCCCATTCATAACAAGAATAACTATATCCACCTGAATCATATTTGGCAAGAATGCTCCATAAAAGTTCCTCTGACTGGGACACAGGTAAAAGGCATTTCAAAGCATCACTAGTCCCAATGCTTATTTTTTGTTGTCACTCACTTTGTGCATTATAGTACAGTTTTGGAAGTCAATCTTAATGACTCCTTAGTCTTTAGGCTTTGTGAATTCTACCACTGATTCATGTGCTACCAAGAAATCATCAACTGAATGTCTACCTTTAATGCAATCTATATAACCGTGCTGCAAAATTTTCCTATTACAACCTTGAGCCATGCAACAAGGATCTTAGGTGGTTTGTGATTTCCACTGAAAAGATTGATAGGCCTTACTTCGTTGAAGTTTTCAAACCTTAAATTTGGGCAACACAAAAATGAAACACTTGTCAATTGCCTCCATCCCTTGGATAGCCCACCCAAAACCTATGAAGTAAGCTATGAATCTATAGCCTGATAGTTGACCATTTGAACAACTTGAACCGTGCACAGCATGAAAATGAAAGACTTATTGATTGCCTACATACCTTGCCATCCCAAGACTTGTGAAGTAAGCCACAAATCCAAATAATCATCTTCTTCGTAAACAAGTCTGATAGAAAACTATGGAATGTTATAGGCATCAGTCATGTTTTCCACTTCTAGATCTTAAACTGCCTTTGAATTCCTTCATAGAAAAGTGTTGCACTAAGCTGCTAACTTGTTGTTCATAGATCATTTTCAAATTGTAGCTAAAAAACCCTCGGCTTAGCAATTCAATGGAAGAACCTTGTGTTGTCATTTCCTTTTTTGACCAACAATTTCCTAGGTCATAAGATCATTGTCACCATCATTTTTCCTCTTCTTACATGATATTTGTAAATGTGCATTAGATATCTTGGCTATTTCTAGGTGAACTTCATAGAATATGACATTGCAACTATAGCATTTAGTTGTCTCATGCTTTTGCAACAGAGAGAAGATGAGAATAATCTAGACAAAAAGACAACCTTCAAGGGTCACTAATCCATAGGCAAACTAAAAAATATTCAATTAACTGAAAATAATGGTTATGTCTCTTTAAATAAATTCAAGTATCCTAGTTTGACAAGAAATCTAATCTTATAAGAAAATAAGAGAAAATGTGATCCTATGAAGAAATAATCAAAAGATAATATTAAATCTAAAATATCCTGATTATCGTTATATCCTAGTCTATTCCAATCTCCATGTCGGCATCCATATCTTTTGTGTATTCTTTATTTGCATTATATTTCCTTTTCCAAAAGTCTTTCATCGTTCCACACATTCAACCTTTGCGGTAGTTCTTGCCAACTCTATAAAACATACAAAAGGGAAGCACTCTTGCTTTGAAGCCAACTCCGCTAGGGTAGATCTTAATAGTCGGGATGCTAATTAAGTTTTATACGGGTATTCTCCCACTTAACCAAAATCTCTGAATATGTTCCAATGAAAGCTAACAATTATATTGCCAAGCTACATAATACATCTTGCAATTCTATTAGCCCAAAACTACTAACTACTGGATGCATCATAACTATGCATATGAACCATTTGTTTAGACAACTACTTGTGATTTTTTTAACATAAAAGGAGAATATAGCTTAAGATAATCCCAGTGCAGCACGAACACGTAAAAATGTACATTTTATTTGTGTTACAACTAAGGATAGAGGAATAATTAACTATACTCTCTTTAAGAACAAAAAATGACAAGAAGAGACAACATGGCCCACCACTTCGCTGTTATTTGGATATAATCAGTTGACTTAAAGACATGGATGTTAAAGGCATCCTATCAGATAAATAATGCCATTGAAAGTTTCATACAGGCATTCAAAACTAAAGAAAATTATAATGTACCCAACAGATGGCTTCCAGTCATGCAAGGTATCTGGAGAATTCGCAGATGATCCTTCTTGCTTAATAAGGGTGGAGGATGCTGGAGTCTCCAAGCTGGAAAAGGGAATGGGTGGAAGAGCCTTCACTTTCGGAGTTCTGGATTTCTCCCGAGAGCCCTGACCACTTGCGCTAACACTCAAATTCCTCCATTTGTCCTGCATAGAAGGCAAGTTGTTAAAGAAATGTAATAGGGAAAATTCCAGAATTACAAATTTGAAGTTTTCATCAGTTAATGTGAATACTTTTATAAAAGAAGAAAATATAAAAAGAGAAATAGTGAAACAGTTTCCCAGCATGAGAACTAAAGAAAAAAAATAAAGTTATTTTAATTTTCTGTATGCATGATGTGCATTGCTGTATATGTCTCTATAGAGGTGTGTATCTATAAATTCCATTTTTCTATTGTCATCAATTATATCTTTTTTCATATTAGAAACTGTTGGAATAGTCTTACATTAGAAAAAATGAGGACTGAACTTGTAGTTATATAGAGATGGAATCTTCTACTCATTGTCACTTGATTTTGAGATCGCTGTCTATATTTTAATATGCATTCAGAACCCAAAAAGGTCTAAACAGACTCAAATCCACACACAACCACTTATGTCCAAAAGAAACGCTTCTAGAACCTAAAAGAGGCCACAAATAAAAGAAAGTATTGGAATAGTCTTACATTAGAAAAAGCGAAGGCTGAATGTACTGCATAAATATTTATCCCAGTTTTGCTGGGGAGCCACTGCTAATGAATAAATTGAGTTTGGTTCTTGACTATTAATCAAATTATAATTATAACTTAATTGGTTTGACATAGAGAATCTTTTTAGCTTTTCAGTTCAGACTAAAGATAATTGAGATAGGAGAATGATCCTCTATAGGCCTCAAAAGACCAACTAGTGATAAAAAATTCCATCAAAGAAACTTGAAATTGAAGCAGCCCAGGGTTACTTCTTAAAGCAACTGATCTCAAAAATTTTAGTGATTAATCTAATTTAAAAATAAAGTATATACAAATTTTTTGTTTGAAGAACGAAAATATAAACACACACATATATATACAACCACACTGTATCTTTTGATATACTAAAACCCCAAAGTTGAGTTTTTCTGGTTCTATTTTTTTCCCCAGCCACCAACTTGCAAAAGAGAAGAAATATACAAAGATACTTGTCGTGAAAAGACCAACCAAAACCTGTGAGATACCGTGAAACGAACTTGCGATAAGAAGGAAAACCAATAACAAGTTTTTGACAGACCAATTAGTGACTAAGACCCACAATATTAAATACTACCAATAGCTAGTTTGAAAGAGAAAAAACATGGTACACACTTCAACGCATTAAGACCGAAAACTGGATGTACAGATATCCAAGTTGAAATACTACCCTTGTATCTTCTACAAAACCCAAATTAGAGCCTTTGCTGGCTCTACCTTCTCCCTAGCAGCACCTCAACAATAACATAGAACTACAAGACCGGCGATGTGACGACTAAAACGGCACGATACAATACATGATAGGTTCGGTTTTGCCTTAGTTCCACATTGAAGAAAAAAAATACACATCAGACACTAATTCTTAGGTTTATGCAAAAAAAAAAGGAGCATCAACCATCAACAACTCCACCACGCAAACTTCAGCAGAAACAATAAGGAAGAAAAATAAAAGGCCCAGATTGGAATTCACTCGAAAGAAGAGCAAGAATGTCATGGAAAACCCTAGAGAGGCCGCGGTGGAGCGGATCGGTATACCTTGAGGTCGATGTTCGAGCGTGTGGAGAGGCAGACGCTGAACTCGGGGTCCTTCTGGATGGTCCTCCACTTGCCGGCGCCGTGCTTCTCCACGCCGGCGCGGAGGGCCTCCTCCTCCTCCGCCGTCCACTTCTGCTTCGGCGCCCCCATCTCCCTCTCCCTCCAACGACGACTACGAGGGCTGTGATTCCTTCCACCGCCACTGCGGCTCCTCCTCGGCGATTCGAAACTCTGCGCCCATCTTTTTCTGTGATCTTGGAGCGGAGGTCCGGGTAGAGAACGGACCCGCCCGTTTTAGAATTGGACCAATCTAAAATTAACCATTGCTTCCAAGATCTGCAACCAACATTTTCCTACTAGAAACTACTCACAAACCAGCTGTAGCAAGCTCTGGTCCAATCACCAGCAAAAAAAAAAATGCCTACAAGATTCCACATGGGGAATCACATTGCAATAGTTGCAGCAAGAGGACATGTGAAAGCCCATCAAAGCAATGTTATCAACTGTAGGTATTTTGTTCCAAAGGAGTTTCCAAAGAAATAAAGAAATTTTGGAGGGAAGGGACTCATCCTAGATACTACAACTCCATGAAACATAGCTTTTCTTAGACCACAATAATTCCCAAGCAGGCTTCACAGAAAAGGGCCATGTGGTTCAAGTTTCCAGATGTAATGGTCATCACCATTAGCTTGCTGAATATTCAGCCTCAATAAATGAGTCAACCTCTCAGTAAGTAGGTTTAGAAAGCATTTGCACTCAGGATAATTAATCTAAAAATTGTCTGACTCCACAATAACCCCCAAGTCAGTCCAAATATCAAACCAGAAGCTTAAGTGTCCTTTGCCGACACTTTACATTACCTTATCTTTTAGAATTATCTAAGCTTTTTGAAGGTTCTTCGGAGTAGCAATGCATTTAATATCTTCTACTCTATTAGCCATAGCGTCATATTTGGCATTAAAATTTTTTTTTTTTTCCGATTGAGATAATAAGAGGTGAATGTTCCAGGATTCGAACCCGAAACTTGTAACGAGTTTAAAGTTCTCCCAACCACTGTGACAATGAGCCATTGTCGCATTAAAAATTTAGGCCACAACAATTTAGGAGTCTTGAGTCCCCAGGCCACTTTCATCCTTAGGGCATCCATGACATCTTTAGTTTTTCTAACACTAAGACCTCCTACCTTACTGGTGGAGGAAACGCAATCCAAAGATAACCAGTGTCTTTGCTTTTGTTCATTAGAACCTTTCCACAGGAAGTTAGCTATAATCTACTCAATCCTCTTAATCACAACTTTAGGGACATCAAAAACAGAGTATGTAAAGGAATATTACATAGCACATGTTTAATGAGAATAAGTCTACCCTCAGATGAGAGTAACAGAGCTTTTCCAACTAGTAACTTTATCTTGTAACTTCTGGACAAAGTCTTCAAAATAAATTTACTTTGTGTAATATTTGTGCTTATGTTATCTAGGGTAAATGTAATGAATTATAGTAATCTAGATAATTAAGTTTAATGATATGATTTATTTAGCCTCTCCTGTATTTAATTGGTATTTCTCTAGTAATTTCCCCATCAGTGTGATATTTTGGACCGGTCTAGACAACGTGTGCATGTATGGGACCGTGTGAGGCTAGGTTGGTAGCTGAATCAACTCAACACATAGTAACCTGCATAACCACCATCGCCATTTACTGTGCTCACCACAGTGCCTATAGCCTTCTGCCATGCGGCCTCGTTGATACGTTGGGATCCTCGACGGCAGTTGTCGACACGTGACGATAGTGAAGCGACGACATACATGGGAGGTGGCGAAAGGCAAGGAGGGCGACGGATCGAGAGAAAGAGAAGAGGAAGGGAGAGCCAGAACAGGGAAAACAAAGGAAAGAGAGGAAGAAGGGGGCAAAAAGGTGGTCGCTAGTGGTAAAGTGTGATTGTCAAAAGTCCAGAGCACTCAGAGGACTCGCTAGGAAGTGGAGAGGAGGCCGTCGAGTGGAGAGGATCGTCAGAGATCTCATAGAGAGTACGCATCTACATTCTTCCTTCCTATATTACTATTATGGTTCAAATCTAGAATCATGTTAGGATGTTGAGTTAAATGCATGAAATTGGATAGATTTGAGTTAGATGATGAATGTATGAGATTCTGGAGATTTTTCCATGAATTACGATGAATTGATGTTGATTTTCTTGAGAAGCATGCCACAGTGTTTTTAAATGTGTCCTTAAGCTCGTGATTTTTGTATCTTGAGATATAGACTATGGTTTTTGATGAAACTTTATTCCAAATGAAAGTAGACTTGGCATGCTAAAATATATGTTTTTTGTAAAATTTATGGCTCACTGAAAACGAGTCAGCTGGAGGTCCTAATTCCAGTAAACAAAAAAGTTAAGGTCTGGGGAAGAATTCAGAACAAGGGAAACTCAGTATACCAAATAAAATCGGTATGTCATTTTTTTGTCAGTTTTAGTTTAGAATCCTATTTCGGTAGAACGAAACTTCTCGATTTTTCGTTTCAAGGGATTTCGATAGATCGAAATGTTTCGATCCAGGGAAATTTGGATAACCATTCGATCGATAGATCTAGGCGTCTAGGCCCAGTTCAATCTGCCGTTTTGGTCCAACATACCGAACCAAACCTTAGAGCCAAATAAGATTTATTTTAATAAAGATGTTTAAGTATGGATTCTTATGCCTATTTTGAAGTGTTTGGCATAATGTCTAAAAAGAACTTTATAGAGATTTAAATGACATATTTCAGAATAAAAAGAATAGTTTTACAGAAGGATTTCTGTAACAGAAAGAGTTTTAAAGAGAAAGAGATTTAAAAGAAAGGATGTATATTTTCAGAAGAAGATTTTTTTTTGAGTTGGCCCTGATTAGAAAGATTGGGTGTCCAGAGAAAGTATTGAATGGGTCGAGTAAAATAACTCTTGAGCTTAAACACTAAGAAAGAAAGGGACGTTGGGAAACGCATTCCTGTATATAGAGAAAACAGTATGAGCCTGTTGGCTTAGAGGGGCATGAGGAGCTCAAGAGTGCAACCTGTTGGCCGAGGTAGATGGTAGAATGCCCAATACGGGGGCTTTCACCTTGGCAGTGTAGAAGGTTGAGGTTGAAGCCTATCCTTCCGTTTGTGGCCAGGTCACTCTTGATCAAAGTGGCATTAGAAAAGAAAAGAATTTTCAGATTTGAGATTCAGAATTTAGATTTAAATTAGAATCAAGTTATGTTTTGGCGTCTGTGTTTTAACCAGATTCTAATTGAAAGGAGATTAGAGTTTTAAAACTAGTTTAGCCAAGGATTGTGTTTTAATCAGATTCAAGATTTTATTTTTAGGCTGGAGTCTAGTCTCAAAGATGTCTTCCAAAAATGCATTAGATTAGTACATGAGTTTTAGAACCATAAAAAAGTTTTCAAAGAGTATGATTTACTGAGTTTTCCCTAAAAAGAATTTCTAGAATTTTTAATAAGAGATTTATTCAGAATTTTGGTTCCAATGGGAACCTAGATTAGAATTTTTAGACAAATTTCAAGAAAAAGTTTAAAGAAGTTTTAGAAAACCTAGAATTTAGTTATAAGTGTTTTCCACTGTGTTTTTTTGTGTGGGCGCGTACTGAGTGACTTAAAAGTCACTCACACGTATTCTACCTACTTGTTTCCATGTACTTAATTGGAGTGTAGTCCAGTCTGGTGTTCAGAGACAGGAGCCACTAGTCGTACACATAGGTTCTAGGTAGTTGCAGTTAAATTTCTTTTATTAGTGTATTAATCCTAGTATAGTAGCTTAGATTCCGTAGCACTCGATTTGGAGGTGTTACACTTTAAAATACTTTTGTAGATAGTACAACCTAGGTATTTGAAAGGTAAAGTGCCTCTAGTGAAACTAGTCAAATCAGTAATTATGGATATCCTTCTATGACTTTTTTCTTTGCAAATTTGGGACATATCTTCTGCTATTATTCACTAAAGTTCTATTCCTTGTAAAGTTGCTATTAGACATCAAAGTTTATGGAGCACTTGGAGAGATGAAGCCTATCTACCTGTGTGCCTTTTGGGTCTTGTTCCTTAGGTTTTGTCTTTCCTTTTTAGTATTTTGGAATGCTTCTTAGGGTTTGTTGCTTCTACAGGTCTTTTGATCATGCTAGTGCATCTTCTATAGCTACTATGTAGCTGGTCTGCCTTTTTACTTAGTGGTGCTTTTGGCACCAATTTTTGCATCCTTATTCTAGTTTAGTCTTTTTTTCCTCTGCTTTTTGTGTGGAGGAACTATTGACGTGGCTCTTGGGGACTTGGCTAAGGGTATAGTTTCTAGTAGAGGAGGTTTGATTTTTGCAAGTTTGTAGGCCCAGATTTCCTTGTGATTAGGTCTTTGTAGATCCTTATGGCAATTTTCTTTGTTGTGGCTAGGTGTTGCAATGTGTCCACTATTATCTTTTTGTAGATCCCTTGGGTTACTTGCAGAATTGTTCCACTGCTTAATCCATACCCTATTGTTGATTTTTTTTAATTTGAAAGTCTAGGTTGTACGGTTGGTTGCTTGTAGTTGTTATTTTTGTGAAACTTTAGTTTATGTCCTCCTCACTTATACTCACGATTTTTATATTAATAAAATTTTAGGGTCACCTGAGGCTTAGGAACTTATAGGATTAAAAAAAAAAATCTAAATCCTAAACCCAAATTTGTGATTTTTTTTCCTCTCTCCTCATTGAGAGAAGCTTTAGTGACAAGTGGCCATTTGCCCATCACAGTGGAGCTTTCACCTCCCAACCACTTGATTCCTCGTCCTCAACCTCCCCCATGGCCCTCTTCCTTGTCTATTACGCACCTATGTTCTCTTCGACTCTATTTATTGATTAAGACTTCTTCAAGAGTCGTTCCACCGAGTGCTCCTTCGAACTCTAAGGTTGCTCCTTCCATTGTGATTGTCCCCTATATCCTTATCTCCTCTCAACCCCTTCCAATGGTTGAGCCTACATTGATTGGTCCCTTTGCAACTTCTGTTGCTTGAGAGACTATGGCTGAGGCTCCCCCATTGGTGTCCCTGTCGCTTACTATTGGTCCTTCAATTACGTTGGGGGCTTCGATGGTCCCCCTCATCTACTTTTCTCCAATCAAGTTCGACGAACTTCTATGGGTGCGACCATGCTTGGTCTTGGTAGTGTTTGCCAAGGCTTTATTAGCGATTGTGCAAAGGGATTGTCAACAACATTTTCCTCCCAATTTCTACCTTTTATCTCTATGTATGAGGGGCACAAACCTCTGTCTTCTCCCCCTACCATAATCCTATGGTAGTTGGTAAGAAGACACCCAAATCCTTCAATGATATCACAAGGGATACTCACATCTGGCCATTATTCAATGAAATTTAGGGATGACAACTGTAGACATCCCGATTTTGAGGTGACTCATTGATAATTTTCCAGATGATGCTTTGGATGTGGCTGACCCTTGAATCCCATTAGCTAGACCAACCCTAAGCTTGCAATAGGCCCGCAGCCCAATTAGAAATCCAGACAAGTAGGGGAGAGCACTTAGCGAACACACTTAGCTAGCACACTTACCTGGTACACCTAGCTAGCACACCTACCTGGCACACATAGGTGGCGCACATAACTAGAGCACCAAGCTGGCGCACAGCCACTTTTTTGGCTGTTGGCTGCTGGCTTTCCACCTCCCATGGTTGTTACCTCCAGCAACGAATATGCCATGGAATCTTTCAAGCTTTTCGTCTACGAGGCCCCTTGCATTCCTAGGAGTTACCCTTGAAAGATCCCTATAAATAGACACCTATAGGTAGCCATTGGAGAGATTAGAAAAGTTGAAGATACACAATTGCAACCAGAATTCTGCAGCTGTCCCTTTGAGCTCTTAGCTTTCTTCTTACATCCAGAGATATTCTCAACCCTTCCAAAGCATCAAGGAGCTTATTATCTTGGGTCTTCTTTGAAGGAACATCTAGGACAAGGTCGGCCTTCTCACCTTTCCTTTTAATTCTTGTTCTTTTACATTGGAATAAGGCATGCTAGAAACTTACATATGGTATGATTTCCTTTATGTTTTCATGAGATTTCAATGATGATTTTGCTTATCCTTCTTGTAAGATGATCTCCATGCAAATCTATATTCTCGTTTGCAAGCATGCTTACTTTTCTTCTA
>JAMKQA010029527.1:0-32501 GCA_024699735.1 Posidonia australis
GTTGTTATAGTGGAGTGGGAAGTTATTATGGTTGTTAAGGTGGAGTGGGAAGTAGTTAGGGTTGTTATAGTGGAGTGGGAAGTTATTATGGTTGTTAAGGTGGAGTGGGAAGTAGTTAGGGTTGTTATAGTGGAGTGGGAAGTTATTATGGTTGTTAATGTGGAGTGGGAAGTAGTTAGGGTTGTTATAGTGGAGTGGGAAGTTGTTCTACGTTGTTAGGGTTTTGGATTAGGGTTTAGGGTTTGATTAAGGTTTAAGTTAGGGTTTTGAATTAGATTTTGGATTTTGAATTTGGTTTAGGGTTTTGAGTTAAATTTAGATTTTTGAATTAGCTTTTGAACTAATTTTAGGGTTTTAAATCAATTCTAGGGTTTCAATTATGAGGAAGTTAACATTCTTCATAATTTTAATTTCTCTAGGATTTCCACAGTTAAGCTTTCTCACATCATTGTCCACTGGACTAAACCACTCATTGATGCATACAAATTAAATGTTGATGGGGCTACTAGAGGTAACCCTGGTCCTGGTGGGGGGAAGGGGGTGGTGTTATCAGGGATCACCGCAGTAGGTTCATTGCTGCATTTACTAATTTCTATGGTAGATGTACTAATATGGTGGCTGAATTCAAAGCTCTTAAGGATGGCTTGGCACTGTACCTGTAGTTGGGACTAGAGCTGTTGAACCAGGTTATTGAATCAGATTCAGAGATTCTTGTGAACATGCTATAGGTGGGTCGTTGTTTTGACTGGAGGCTACAGAATGAGTGGAGGGGAGTCTCTTACCTAGTGAAGTAAACAAGATCCATTTCCCACATTTTCAAGGAGGCAAATGCGGTAGCGGATTTTTTGGCTAATCTTGGCGTTGACTCTCAGCAATTCAAAAGAACGTGTAACTTGTGCGAGCTTCCGAATTTTGTCAAAGGGATTCTGTGTTTGGAAAAGGGAGGCCTGCCCTATCTCCGTACCAGGCGTAAATAGTAATGGTGTCACAACATTTTCGACTGGATGGCCTTGCCTTTTGGGGTGGTTGTACCTCTTTCTTTGGGGCTTTGGCTGATGTCCTCCCCATATGTAATTCTGATCTTTTTGATCCCTTGTTATCAATTATAGGGTCTCCTGGGGCTCGATAATTTCCAGGACAAAAAAAAATTAAAAAAAATAATGTTTTGAATTAATTTTAGGGTTTTGAATCGATTCTAGGGTTTTGAATTAATTCTAGGGTTTTGGACTATGTTTTGAATTAATTTTAGGGTTTTGGATTAATTCAAGGGTTTTGGAGTAATTCTAGGGTTTTGGATTATGTTTTGAATTAATTCTAGGGTTTTGAATCAATTCTATGCTTTTTGATTAATTCTAAGGTTTTCGATTTTGTTTTGAATTAATTTTAGGGTTTTGAATCAATTCTATGGTTTTGGATTAATTCTAGGGTCTTGGATTATGTTTTGAATTAATTCTAGGGTTTTGAATCAATTCTATGCTTTTTGATTAATTCTAAGGTTTTTGATTAGGTTTTGAATTAATTTTAGGGTTTTGAATCAATTCTATGGTTTTGGATTAATTCTAGGGTTTTGGAATATGTTTTGGAATAATTTTAGGATTTTGAATCAATTCTAGGGTTTTGGATTAATTCTAGGGTTTTGGATTTTGTTTTGGATTAATTTTAGGGTTTCAAATTAGGTTTTTTTTTTAGGCTGGGGTTCTGGATTTTAGGGTTAAGTCTAGGGTTTTGGTATTGTGTTAGGGATTCAAGTTTGTCTTGGAGGAAATAATTGAGTGCACACCCACCAAAAGTTCGTTTCAAAAGAGACTACCTACAATCTTGCAAAATTGGGGAGTCTATAGAAGGTAATAAGGCCGGGCCTTGTGGTAGGGAATTTGTGAAGGAGTTGGCTAGTCCCTCTATCTGTGGCCGGCTTCACGGGCTTACTTCCACTCCTCTCCTAGTTAGGGATTAAGGGATGGAGCTATTCGACATGCCTCTCCCTTTTGGCTAACTTTTGTCTTCAACTTTTATCTTCATATTTCTTGTTTGGCCTTCAAATATTCTTTCCTAGCTCACAAGCTCTCTCTCAACCTATCATTTTATCTCCCTTTGTGGGTGTTTAGCAATAACGGATTTGAATG
The DNA here is from genome assembly GCA_024699735.1 of Posidonia australis. NCBI lineage: Eukaryota > Viridiplantae > Streptophyta > Magnoliopsida > Alismatales > Posidoniaceae > Posidonia > Posidonia australis. Next base: position 2,124 of record JAMKQA010029527.1, read on the forward strand.
CTTCGCTTGATTCTTAATGAGTGGTAACTCTCTCTATGACTAGGACACTGGGATAGTGCCTACTGTGGTTGGTGTTTCCGACTTTTCGTATCAGGCTATGCTTATGATAATGTTGATGAAGGATGCTACGCATGCATAATGTAGTATGGAAAGAAACAAGAATGCATGATTTAGTATTAACTAAGATGTGTGAATGTTGGAGTAGTCAATGGCACACGCATGGATGTGAAGGGTGTAAGTATGCAAATAGAGGATGCAAGGCGGTGATTGGTTTTGCAAGCACATGGATATGGCCTCCAGTCACTAGTAATACATCTTCAAGTAAGCATGCATTGACTGGTTCTTCTTGATCCATGCCATCGAGGATAGCAGCTGTAGACACCCCATATGCTTGTAGCTAAACCCCAAACCTAAACCCAAAACAATCCTAAACCTTGGACTTAGCAAACCCTAAACTATCCTAAACCCTAAACCTAGCCTAAGCCCTTATCCAAAATCCTAAACCTAACCCTAAGCCATAATCCAAAACCCTAAACCGAACCCTAAGCCATAATCCAAAACCCTAAACCTAATAGTAAGCCATAATCCAAAACCCTAATTCAAAACCCTAACAACCTAACCACTTCCCACTCCATCATAACAACCCATAACAAATTATAACAACCTATAACCACTTAAAGAAACCCTATCCACTTCCCACTCCATCATAACAACCCATAACAACCTATAACAACCTCTAACCACCTAAACAAACCCTAACTACTTCCCACTCCATCATAACAACCGATAACAACCTATAACAACCTTTAACCACTTTCCACTCTATCATAACAACTCATAACAACCTATAACAACCTCTAACCACCTAAACAAACCCTAACTACTTCCCAATTCATCATAACAACCTATAACAACTTATAACAACCTCTAACCAACTATAACAATCCATAACAAACTACCCATAACAACCAACCTAGCCATTGCAAGCCTATAAATACCCTCATTTGCAAGAGAAAAAGGGGGTGGGGGGGAAGCTTGAAAAAGAGAGAAAGTTTGGGAGGAGAGTAACCAAGAGGAGATCACTCACACTAGTGCAATCATGTCAACCACAGCAATCAGAGTAGCTTCAGATCATTGAGGAGGCTTTGAGGGGAGTAGTTTAGAGCTCTAGTCATCTTCTCTAGTGAGCTCCGGTGGTCGAAAATAGCCCACCTACTGTCAAGCTCAGGTATGCCCTTATCAGAGCTCAATCCTCTTCCATTTTGCTCCCTAGGTCCTTCTCAACCTTTCTGGAGTTATTCTAGTGAAGATTTGAGGTTCCTTGGATGAAATTTGTGTTTTATGGGTCGTCGGACCCATTTTTCCAGTGAGAGAGGTGGGGGCACGAATCCACTGAGTGATTCGTGTCCTGATGTGTGTGGAGTGGTTATGCCAGATCTCCCTTTACATCTCCTCCACTCTAGAAGTCGCGCAGTCCCCTTGGAAGCCACTTGAAGTAGCTCGCAGGTTGCAGCCCCACAGTTGCCAGAGAAGACGACCTTTGGTAAAGGTCGACCGCACGTTTCCCACATCATAGCTCTCTTCAAATCATCGGGACACCTCCCTCTCCACTCCCTCTGGAATCCAGAAGCTTTAGAGCCCCACTCCAAGCCTCAGTTGGCCTCCACAGTTGGCCTCCACAGTTGACGTTGCTGGAGACAACGGCAAGCTTGATCAGGAGGGGAGTGTGCGCTGCATTTCTTGCCTCTAGATGGTGGAGAACTCCTCTCTCCACGTTGTCAACCTTCTTTAAACCTTGGACTGCCGCTCCATCGCCTCCAGTGGCTTTGTCTTCTCTAGGCTTGTCGTCGGAGTCATGATGCTGGCGAGTGAGGTGGGAGGAGGAACTAGGCTGTTCAATGTCCAATCAGAGCTGATGGATCCTCACCCCTCTCTTCCCACTTGCTCATCAATCAATTGGATGCAAGATCGGGCGTCAGGGAAGGCCTGGATGGCTTCCCAAGCAGTTGTCACTGGCGAGGTGCAGTCGTCGGCGACCGTCGTGTTTTCTTTTAATTTATTTTAAGAAAACTTCTTTTCTTTTCTTTTGTTTGCATTTTGGTCCTTTTATTTTGCATATCAGCTCCTACATTTATTTTTAAATCATTTTAATAATGTCTTGTTTTTGTAAAGTTGTGGTGTGGCCCTTGTGTTTTACTTTCACTAATTCTCAAGCTTTAAATTTTGACATAAAACCCTCTATTTAGTTTTTATTCACCATAAGTCCCTAATTTGCACATAAAACCCTAAATTTCACTAAAGTTGCACTGAAAATATGATTTCCTGGCACATTTGCAAACCAAACCCTAGAGATTTATGTTTTTGCTCAAAAAGTGCATAGATTTTCATTTTAAGCCCTGAATTTTTCCAAAATTACATTGAATGCATGTTTTTACGGCACATTTTCATCCATGAGTCTACTAATTTGCACATTTAACCCTTAATTTCTTCAAAATTACACTTAACACATGTTTTGCTAGCAAATTTACAGACTGGACCCTAAGAATCCTACTTTTATCAAAAATTCACAATTTTGCACATTTAACCCCCAACTTCCCTAAAATTGCATAAAATGTGTTTTCTTTAACTTTTTTGCTGATTTAACTGTGGAAACTACAGTCTTTACCTAGAGCATGTAATTTTTTCACAGAGGCCCCTAGAAAGTTACATATTTCACCCATGCTTTCATTTGCACAGTTTGTCCTTTTTTCTAGGCATATTTTCTCATGCGTACTTTCATGCATCATGCACACATTTCAAACTTAGTTTTCACATTATTTTTCAGATTTCTTCCGATTTTCATGATTTTGATTTGATTTAGATTTTTATCGCTCGAGGTCGTACATTAACAGGCTTGACAATGCCGACATGGACCTGAATGAGGTTTATTTTCACTCATTTGATTTTCTTGAATTTCTTAAGTTTATGCTATTTTGCATGATGCTTTTCAAATATTTTTGATTTTCATGATTTTCCTCATTGCCAAATGGGCTATAGTAAAGTGGCATTTTCAATGCCTACATTATCCCTCGGATTATTTTTCTTTCATTCATTTCTTCTCTTTGATTTGTCATGTTTTCGCATTCATCATAGGCATGTGCATTAAGAGTAGACAAGCATACACACAATGCATCATTAGCAAGTAGGAAACCAAGAAAGACTGAGTTCTTCAGATGCATGGGGGTGCCTAACACCTTCCCCATGCGTAACAAGAATCCTTACCCTTTCTCTGGCCAGCAATGACCAAGTTTTGCATCCATTAGGCATGGAGCATACATGCATTCATTTGCATCATTTTCTTGCATTCATATGCATCTTGGTTTTCTTTGTCTTTCCATTAAAAGACTAGGTGGCGACTCCGTTTCCTTATCCTTTTCTTATCTTTCTTTGGTGTTTCTGAATCTAGTCTCCTTCTTCGGATTCACCATCTTCGTCATGACCATACCAGGCCTCCTGTGACCGAGGTAGTTACCGTGACCACCACTAGGACATCTGACCTGATGATGTCTGGTCCTTCAGCTCATTCTACTCTACTTGACACACAGTTGGCTGTGAGTGCTTCCACGGTAGGAATTCAACCCATAGGATCCTTCATCTTCCAGCCCCCTGTGACATCCCTTCCGCTTTCTCTTTCGGCCCTTGGTACTGCTACTGATGGTTCCATCACTATGCAGTATCAATGGCTTCCAGCTCTTGCATAGAGGCTGCAAAGCATATACTTTTCTTTGGATCCTACTTTTATTGCACCTGTTTGTGCTGTTGTTGATGACCCTGCTCCGCCTACTCAAGCATTTCATGCTACACCAGTCACACCACCACCGCAGCCGTCGCCACAACTTCTCAATGTCTTGACGACAGGCACTACTACCCTGCCATTAGTATCATTGTCACAACATGCACAGCATATTCCTCTATTTACTGGTGGTCCGCCTTTTCGGCTGGCAAGAGTACAATGGCCTGTGAACCCAACCATACTGGTCCAACAGGTGTTACTCTAGCATATAACACCACGCCCAACACTACATAACATCATTCTTTGTACCCTTGCATCAGATACAGGCTTCAGCATTCACTCCACCACAGACAGCACACTTGCACAAGTACGCTGGTCATCATGCCATGGCATCAGGTGGCAAGATGATCGATCCAAAGGAGCACATGGGTGCCACAGATACAGCGTATGTGAGACCTGCCCCAGCTACATAATCAATGACAGCAGCAACCCCAAATGCACTTCTGACCAGGATGAATGACCTAGTGAGAGCGTTACGACAAGTGTAGGGCAGGGATCGCCAGTCTAATACCTTCTGGGACTTCTGTTACTTCCTAGAGGCTATACTCCCTCTGAACTATCATATCCCGGAACTTGAAAAGTATAATGGGAATGGCTGCCCAATCTCACATCTCAAAGCATACTGTGGCAATCTTGCTCAATTACAGGCCAACGAGAGACTTCATATTCCACTCTTCCAAAAAAGCCACACAAGTCCAGCTTTGAAATAGTTCACATCTTTGGATATGACCACCATAAATACCTGGAATGACCTCAGCCAGGCTTTTCTGAAGTAGTATTCCTTCAATCTCGACTTGGTCCCAAAGCACGAGGACATAGTCGTGACAAGCAGAAGCCCCACGAGCCGTTTGCGGAGGACATCGGGCGCTGGCAAGCCCACCATTCATAGGTTCGCGATAGACCTTCTGATGAAGAGTTTATCGAGATAATAATCCGAGGAGCGCAGCCAGCCACAGGGGCTCTACTGAGCATTCAACCTATTTCCACCTTTGCATCCCTGATTTTGGCTAGCACTTGTGTTGAGAGCTCACTGAATAGCGGAAGTTTTCCTACATTAGCAACATTCACCAAGCAAACCATGGCTTTAGTAGAAACCAGCAACAACAATAGATCCAACACTGAATATGCACGGAAGAAGGATACTACCAAGAATGCTGTAGCATATGTTGGAGCTCACGTTATGTCAGTTAGTGTGGTGAGCTCGCCAGCACAGAGTCAGATAGTCTACACTCTTGCACCTAGGGCACCATGCACATCACAAATCACCACCACCACTGAGCCAGTCTACCAGCCCGCACTGGCAAGACAAGGGCGCTACCTAGGACCAAGGCAGCCTCAACGACCCAAGGGGGATTACACACCTTTGGTTGAACTACTGAGTGTTGTGTTTCCTAAGGTGCCGTCGCTCCTGAGGCTTCCAAAAATTCGCCCTCCACCGAATCCACTCCTGCGTTGGTTTAAAGTGGATTTATACTGCAGTTACCATAGAGCCGCGGGGCACTCTATGAAGAACTGCTTTACGCTTTGAGGAGCAATTTAGGATTTGATCGACCAGAAGGTCATCATTATCAACACACAAGAGGTAGAGTCCGCGCCTGCTACACTGACACTCCCTTCTTCAGCACCTACACATAGCAACATAGTCAACCAACCCTTGCCTGAGCACGCACCTAGAACTTCAGGAATTCATCTTCTTTCTTCTGATGAGGCTGCACCTTTTGATCCTTCTCTTCTCATCTATGATATCTCAGATCCTTTCCATTATCAACTCAGCTGGTCCTTTATTGAAGCTTCTAGTTCTGCAATCAATATGATCCAATTAATTGCCATACCATGGTGCATGGCTGCAAAACCTACCATGCAATCCACTTCATCAACAATCAGTTTGCTAGCCAAACCAAAACATGACCTGGTCCACCAAACACCAATACCCACTTCACCAACTCTGGTCCTAGTGGAATTGAAGGCCCATACACTTGTGGTCATTAACTTGACAGAAGATACTCACTGTATGCCTTATAGTTATGACATAGAAATGTGTGCTGAGGTAACGCGGTCGGGATGGCTGTACAAGGCCTTGATCCCTGCAAACAAGCCCAACCAGCTCACAACTCTATCTTCCCAACCAAAAAGCTAGATTCCCAATCAGATCCTTGAAGAAATATTCCCAAGAGTTAACCCCACCACTGCCAAGGCAGACCCACCTATAGCTGACGTCACGACCCAATTAATGGAAGTTAAAGCAGATATTTCTATTTAGGACCTAATCCATACACCAGCTGAACACCGGGAGGCATTTCTTCGAGATTTCCAAGCTACCCATGTTTTTCCAACAATACAACAATCATCCTTGGAAAGCATAGTAGGGATGATAGTCGTGTCGCAGGTGACCTCCTTCTCTAGCTCAGGGCTCCCCCTCAAGGACAAATCATAACCAACCCTTGTTCATCATAGTGCTATTTCAGAATTTCTGCATTCCTCTTACTTTGGTGGATAATGGTGCCGATTTAAATCTCTGTCCTTTGCGAACTGCAAATCAGGTCGGATTTAAATCCGAGGACATTACCCCAACCGTGAAAGGAATGACGACGTTTGATAACACGCACCATGATGCTCTAGGGATTTTGATTATTCCTTTAATCATTGGTCTTGCCTGTTTTGAGGTTGAGTTCTATGTTGTTGACCTTGAACCATCCTTCAATCTCCTGCTTGGGCGCCCTTGGCTCCACAAGATTCAAGTTATCCCCTCAACCCTTCAGCGAATGATTAAGTTCCTCTGGAACAACGACATTGTTGTTGTAATGGTGGAAAATCTCGGAAGGAGAAGGTTGAGGCAATCTCTTCAGTATCTCTCCAAACCATTCATTTTGACCCCAAGCCTTCTAATGTACTACACCGTGTCGACCGCTTTGAGCCGGTCAATTTCATTCTGATTCTCGAGTGTGCCAACCATTTGACCGCTTTTGGCAATCCTTTCTTGATGGTTGAGAATCTGTTAGAGGTTGGGGTACGAGAAAGGAGCACCTCTCGGGCGGAATGGCCAAGGAATTGCTGAACCAATTGCTGCAGAGAAAAGACAAGAGTACGAGGGACTGGGATACGAGTGGAAACCACAAGATGGATACTGGAGACATCATAAGTTTTGAAAGCTTTGTATTTCATGGGATTTAACTAACTTTGATAGTACAGGATTGCTGGATCCCAATCAAAGTCTTGTTCTTGTAGAATATGAACAGAGTAAGCCAATCAGCAGATCAGAGTGGATATGTGTTGAAGATTACTACTCTGAAGAGGAAATTGTGGACTCTAGAGCAGATTCAACATCGTCCTTGCCCCTGGGGACAGATATGCTGGCATTTGCCACATCCAGATTCGGCCGAAGTTCTTTCTACTAGTCTTGCTGTAGTCTCAGATTCAACAGGGGCAGCCTCAGTAGTAATAGCATCAGTATATCAGTCAGCTTTGAGGAGGTATAGCTAGGACAGCTGAAATCACCACCTGAAGTACATGAAACTACTAGTGCCTACTATGTGGATTTCGCTTTTGATGAAGATAAAGGGGATGTTGTGGTAGCACAAGTGGACAACATGCTCAGTGATTTGGAAGTTTTGTTTCAGGAGCAGTTGGCAATACTGGCGGAAGACACAGAGAGCAAATCCAAGCATAGAAAGGGAAAAGCAGTAATGACAGAACACATTGTAGAGCAAGCAATTACACAAAGTCAATCTGCTATTATGACCCTAAAAGTGAACAGAGCACTGAAAGCTAGACCAAAGGAGTTTATCTCCTATCAGCCGGGAGGCGGGTCTAGGTGGTACTATCAGTCTTAGCCCCACTTGAGCAGTGGGGTCCAAAAAAAAAAGATCCGGAGTTAGGCTCTGGAGAGAATGTGGGCAGCAGCACTCACATTAGTCTGTTAGAGGACAGCTACCCACTTGTCACACAGATCACTCAAGAAAATCAGAAAAATAAAAACATTTATTCATATAATAAGGCTATGAAAGAAGTGAAACAGCTAGGTACATCTACAAGTCCAAAAATGGTAGAATTCGAGATTGTCAGAGGTACACACAAGAAAACTAGAGTCATAGTAACCATTCTGAAGCATCATGAAGGGCAAAATGTTGAGATAATGTATACCTTTGGAGACATGGATCCCTCATTCCAACCGGAAGTCCTTCCCGAGCTTATTGCATATGGAGAGGAGGATGACGTAGAAATAAAAGAAGAAAGTCATGGTGCACCAGATTTCTAGCCTTATGATGATGATACTAAAGGCCCGAACTTGCATGTAGAAGAGGAAACTGAGTCTGTAAACATTGGCACCACTGAAGATGTCAACGAACTGTGAATAAGCGCTAGACTCATAGCACAGGCCCCGACAGAACTTGTTGAGCTCCTTCGAGAGTATGCAGTTATCTTCACCTAGAGTAATGATGACATGGTCGGGCTAGACGTTGAGGTGGTGGTGCACACATTACTGCTTAAACCTAACGTCAAGCCAGTTAAACAGAAGTTGCGTAGATGGCGACCGCAGTGGCTATTGAAGTTGAAAGAGGAAATTTTGAAGCAACACAAGGTTAACTTCTTGAAGGTCGTCCTCTACCCAGAATGGTTAGCAAATGTGGTTCCAGTGCCTAAGAGAGATGGTCGGGTTCGAATGTGTATTGATTACAAGGACCTAAACAAATCAAGCCCAAAGGATGAATTTCCACTCCCGCACATTGATGTGTTGGTAGATAATACTACAGGACACAAAATGTTGTCATTCATGGATGGATTCTCAAGTTATAATCAAATCAGAATGGTAGAAGAGGATATAGAGAAAACGTCTTTTATCACTCCATGGGGAGTGTTCTGCTACGAAGTTATGCCATTTGGGCTCAAGAATGCCGGGGCCACGTATCAAAGGGCGATCATAGCATTGTTCCATGATCTCATGCACCAGGACATCAAGGTTTATGTGGATGATATGATAGCCAAGTCAAAGCAGCATGAAGAACACATTGCTTGTTTAAGGAAGTTGTTCAACCGCTTGCGAAAATATAAGCTACGGTTGAACCCCAACAAGTGTGTATTTGGTGTCTCATCAAGCAAGCTACTGGGTTACATCATCAGTCAAAGAGGAATCAAGGTAGATCCAAACAAGGCAAATGCCATCATTGAGATGCCTCCTCCTACAACAGAAAAAGAATTCCGAGTGTTGCTGGGGTGGCTGTAGTATATCAGCCGATTCATTACCTAGTTGACACCAATATGTGAGCCGATCTTCATGCTCTTGAGGAAGAATGCGCAGATCCGCTGTAGTGAAGAGTGTCACGAAGCCTTTGACAAAATCAAGAAGCTCATGGTAAGGCCACTAGTCCTAATTCCTCCGACACCACAGTGTCCTTTGTTGCTTTATTTGTTAGTAATGCAGCATTCAATGGGTGCAGTCTTGGGTCAGCATGATGAAATAGGCCACAAGGAGAGGGCCATTTATTATTTGAGTAAAAAGATCAATGATTGCGAAGTTAAATATATTGCAATCGAAAAAGTCTGCTTATCCTTGTCTGGGCCACACAACGCCTGAGGCATTACATGATAGCATATCCAGCTCTATTGTTGTGCCAACATGATCCCATGAAATACATGTTTCAGAAGCCCGCACTGGTGAGTAGATGCGTCAAGTGGCAGGTGCTTTTATCTTAGTTTGATATCACTTTTGTCACTCAGAAATCTATGAAGGGGCAGGCCGTGGCAGATCACTTAGCAAATTACCCTTGCGAGAGTATCAACCCCTGTAGACTCAGTTCCCTGATGAGGATATATTGTTTGCCATGGAAGAGGATGAGTCAATAGACCCTCAAGACAAAGAGTAGTGGCATCTCTACTTCGATGGCGTAGTTAACAGGAGAGGCATGGGCATCGGTGCAACACTGGAGACCCCGCAAGGCCAGATGATCCCACTTGCTCAAAAGTTAACCTTTGTGTGCATCAATAATGTGGCAGAGTACGAGGCATGTATTCTTGGCTTGCAGGCTGCATTAAAACATAGTGTGTGGAAACTACATGTGCATGGCGATGCCATGTTAGACATCTCACATGTTAATGGTAACTAGAGAACAAAGGACTTGAAACTAGTGCCATACCATAACCATCTCCTAAGGCTAGTGGCTGAGTTTGAGGAAATACGTTTTTCCTTTATGAGTAGTGCCAAGAATGCCTATGCAAATGTGCTAGCCACTTTCGCATCCTGGTTGTCCATACTAGAGGATGACAAGGTGAAAGTGTTGGTAACCTGCATAGACCAACCGGTACACTGCATGAGCATAGAAGAAGCAGACTCCACAGTAGAGCTCCCATGGTATCATGACATCAAAGTCTACGGGGAAACAGGGAGTCACCATCCAGATGCATCAGTGGCAGATAGAAAGACCATGGTTCGACTGGCTTCAAAATATGTGCTTGGAGCAGGTCACTTGTACAAGAGATCTTACAATCAGATGCTTCTACGTTGTTTGGATAAAAAGGGGGCCGATACAGTAATGCTGTAGGTGCATGTTGGGACATGTGGACCACACATGAATGGGGTATTATTGGCCAAGAAAATAATGTTACAAGGTTATTTTTGGTCAACCATGGAGACGCATTGCTTTCAGTTTGTGCGAAGATGTCGCAACTGTCAGGTCCATGGCAACTTCATTCATGCACCAGCGCAGCAGCTCCACAACATGTCATCCCCCTAGCCATTTTCAACATGGGGAATAGACGTCATCGGAGCTATCCACACAGTAACTTCCAATGGACATCAGTACATCCTAATAGCAATTGATTACTTTACAAAATGGGTGGAGGAAGCTTCTTACAAGACAGTGACTGCCTCTATGAATGAAAGTTCATCAGGAACAATATCATTACCCGGTACAGAGTCCCGTATTCAATCATCTCTGACAATGGGATAAATTTCATAACCAAAAGGGTTGAGGATTTCCTGTAGGAAGTCCATATCAGGCATCACAGGTCCTCCCTGTAGCGTCCTTAAAAGAACGGGGCTGTGGAGTCCTCCAATAAGAATCTAATCAAGATTCTTAAAAAGATGGTGGAAACACATAAGGACTGGCATGATAGGCACCCATACGCTTTGTGGGCTTACAACATCAGTCTGGACTTCAACTAGAGCAACTCCATATTCTCTGGTGTATGAATGAAGTTGCAGGCTATAGAGGTGGAGATATCATCGCTCAGAGCCCTGAAAGAAGCAGAGTTGGAAGAAGCAGAGTGGATAGATGAGCATAGATTGCAGGTTATGCATCATGCGCAGTGCTATCAAAAACACATGGCCAAAGCCTATCAGAGGAAGGTCCGACTTAGAAGTTTCTTGTCAAGGGACCTGGCCTTGCGAGCTATACATCTCCCCAATGGTCGTGGCAAATTCAGACCCAACTGGTGTGGACCATTTGTAGTCAAACAAGTCTTCTCTAGAGGAGCCTTAATCCTAGAGGACATGGCCTACATTGAATAGTCAAAGCCAGTTAATTCTTGCTACCTGAAAAAGTACTATTAGTGATCATAAACCATGTGTCGTCACCCTGTGACACTGTCATCTTTCTCCATGCATGCACGAATTCATTTTATCAATGTCTTTGTGCATCTATGTAGCAAGGCATCTTAGCACATACTAACTCCCATTTAGCATGTGCATATATAGGTAGATGATTGGCATCATCATCACACGCATAGATCTTAGCCCGGTGATGATAAGCGAAATAAGCTTGTCGATGTTAGGAATGCGTAGCAGCTCCTCAGGTATATACTATTTAGGTAACCTAAGGAGTGAGGGAGCCACCTTTCATCGTGAATTGGGCAAAGTATCCAAGCCGCTCATGGACCCTACACCTCCTAGAGGGAGATAAAATGTTAGGGGTAAGAATGAGAGTGTGAGAAATAAAATAAAAAATATATCTATGAAAGGGCATAAAAGAATTAGAAGACAGAAGTCACTGATAGAAGTCAGCCCTAAAGAGAGAGGCGTGACGGGTAGCACTGTCCCTACAACTCATATTGGAGAGAAGTCGGAGTGAATACCTAGAAAGCATGTTTCTAAAATGGGCCTAGCCAACCCTTTAAACAGCAGAAGCACCCCAATACAGACCAAGTACCTATTACCTCCAAGCCAGGGATAGGGTGAACCCATGCCTATGATGGAGAAAGAACAAGGAAAATAAAATAAAAAACTAGGTGTATGGTCTAGCGATGTTTGGAATGGAGCCCAAGACACGATATTGCACTTCCAGAGAGCCACCCAAAAAACTAGGGGCTTAGATAGAGTCTCATGAGGATTGGAGCTACCATTCCCGTGTATACATGGCAATAAGCATTCCAATGCTGAGGTGCTAATAAGATCCCACAAATAATTCAGCATGCATGCATTTCTTTCGACAAACATCATCTTAAAGTGTCGCAGAGTCTAATCTGGTTCTTTTACCTAGGGCATGATAACAGCTTTCAGCCTAGGAGGATAAGGAGGACATCGCCTAAACCAGGGGCATGCAAGTTGCTCTTAATGGTTAGGGACATTTATGTCAAACCAAGGGCATCTTAACAGCCTATGGTTAGACACACTGAGCTAGTACTCGACCAAGGGCATGCAAGTTGCTCTGATTGGTTAGAGTCATCCATGTCAAACTAGGGGCATGTCAGCTGTCCTACGGTTAGACACACTAAGCTAATACTCGACCAGGGTTATGTCGACTGCTCTATAGGTTGAGGATCCTCATAATCTACCGGGGGGCACTCCAGCTACCTTATTTAACTTCTTAAGTGCCTTATGAGGGCTCAGTCATCAAACAATCCCGATCATTAGGGTTTGATGGCTATATTTCATTATTTTGGCACCTCGTCAAGACCAGTTGCTAACTAGGATATCGTGCTGGGGCTATGTGCAAGATGTAGTTTGTTCAATAGCTCCCTGTTTAGTCAATTGTAATGTTCAGCTTTGGGCTAGTCTCTTTGGTTTTCAGCACCATTTGCGTTGCACCATTTATCTATTTGCATTAGACTTTACAAAATGTTGTCGAATGGAACAAAGCTAAAGCCTATTTCTAAACAAGTGTTTTGAGCATGTCTTGCAGGAGATTGTTTTCTCTTTCTAGTGTGGCTTGAGTCTGGAGAAGCTGAAGCGCGTTGTTGATCATGGATTTCCCCACGATGGTCATACCTACGTACTACTTAGATGTTCTCCAAGCATGGATCAAACAGTTAACAGAAAGCAATCGCGACAAGCTGCGAACTTGGGGGATTTCCTCAAAGCTTCTAGATATCGCAAAGGTGGAGGTTTCTTGATACATCCTGTGTGCAGCTGCTCGGTTATGGAAGCCAGCCCATCATGTATTTCGCTTTGGGAGTGTCGAATTGACTCCAACTTTGGAGGAGGTCTACAAAGTATACTGTCTACAAAAGTTCTTTGGACCAACCTTGTTTATGCGACACGACGGATATTCCTCAATCTTGAGTGAGCTGACTGGCCTATCAACTGGTGATTGCGGTCGTCAACTTATCTATTTAGACGACATTCTCCCATGCTACAGCTGGCTTACTTTGACAAGGTGGCCGAAATCTGCACCACTTTAGGCGATGAGCTATGGTTGAAAGGCTTAGTTGTCCGCTTCATAGGAGAGCTGGTTTTCAACCATGGTCAGATGGTCATGAACATTGAGGTTGTCGAGATTGCCTTGGCTATGGTCACCCGTCGGATAGACATGGCCCTAGTTATTTTGGTAGAAACTTAAGGGCTCTGGATTGGTCTTTGCAATGCTACTGGCACTTTTATGGCTATGGAGCATTTGTGCAAGTATGGTTGGCTGCTCATCTAGGTGTAGAAGTCTTACGCCTGCATCGGTCGGCCTTCGAATCCTACTACAAAAGCGGTCATGCACGCATGCTTGCCTCAATTCAGAAGGAGTACAAGCGGTTAGAAAGTTTGACTAAAGACAAAGTCATCTGGCACATCATTCCATCGGCCACTCATAACTTTGAGGCTTTCTTCAATGCAGCCCATATCCAACTTATCGTCCTACCAGGGCTGACTGGTGGAATTGAGTATCACCCAGTTCAAGTGATGCAGTAGTTTGGCTATCAGCAAGATTCCCTTGTTCAAGGGCAAATGCTAACCCAATTCCAAGGGTACCCCCTAAGCTCTTATGCTATGACTAAGCAGCTGTCTCGCCTACTTAGTGGCTCCATATGATCGAAAGATCTCACAATCATAGAGGGGAAGGGTTGCACAGCGGATTCTGAAGTCGACGTCGAAGAAACCTGGCTAATCTACAGTGCTGCACCGAGCCATATGCTTTTTACCAAAGCTTCAGACTCGAAGAGATCCAGGGATGATGCAGAATCTTGACATTCACATTATGCTACTAGTTCATTGCAAGTTGAAATGCATGTAATCACTTCATTGGCTGTTGTAATAAAATTTATTAGAACACTTCTGGCCAGCTTGTTTGATTGCCTATGGTTGATGCAGAGTAGAAATCGCCATTGCGACAACATGTGCTTAACTGGTTCAAAGGGCTACTTTCTTCTACCTGTCGACTTGGCACTGGGGACCACTCAGATAATAGTCTAGAATCTTGTTTTATTGCCTAAGCCTGGACGAATGAGGTCTTCACAAACTTCTGTACCAAGTAGGCAAAATCTAGCCTACTCTGTTGGACTTGCCCTACTCGAGCAAGTCTTGTTTCCGTCTAGACCTCTGATGAGGTTTAGGCATTCCTGTCCCGAGTATGCTCCAAATGGACGAATCTCGACAACAACTGCTCCATTGGATTTGTTCTAATTGAACACGTATTGCTTTCATCTTCTTCTAGGCCTCGTGCAAGGACTAGAGCATATCCCACTTGGTAAGTTCTTCCCCTTCGGTTGACAGGTCTAATATCATGTCATGGCCTTACCGTTGAGCTGATATCCCTAACTATCTGGCAATGAGTCCGTCAACTCACTTTTGGGCTAATATCCCAAACTATCCGATTGGCATCCGTCATCTTGTCATCTCTCGGTCAGTAAGTCCAAAACTTGTCATATCCCCTCTGATCTGTACGTTAGAAACTTGCCATCTCTCGGTCAGTTAGTCTGATACTTGCCATATCCTCTCTCGGTCGGTAAGTCCGAAACTTGCCATATCCTTTCTCGATTAGTAAGTTTGAAACTTGCCACATCTTCTCTCAATTGGTAAGTCTGAAGCTCGTCATATCCTCTCTCAGTTGTTAAGTCCGAAACTTGTCACATCTTCTCTTGGTTGGTAAGTCCGAAACTTGCCACATCCTCTCTCGGTCGGTAAGTTTGAAACATGCCACATTCCCTCCGGTCAGTAAGTTTGAAACTTGTCATTTTCCCTTTCAATCGGTAAGTCCTAAACTTGCCATATCCTTTCTCGATTGGTAAGTCCGAAACTTTCCATATCCTTTCCCAATCGGTAAATCGGACACTTGCCACATCCATTCTCGATCAGTAAGCTCGAAACTTGCCACATTCCCTCCAGTCGGTATGTCCGAAACTTGCCATTTTTCCTTCCGATCGGTAAGTCTAAAACTTGTCATATTCCCTTCTTGGTCGGTAAGTCCTAAACTTGCCATTTTCCCTTCTTGGTCGGTAAGTCCTAAACTTGCCATTTTCTCTTCTTGGTTGGTAAGTCCTAAACTTGTTGTCTCTTGGTTCGTAAGTCCTAAACTTGCCATTTTCCCTTCTTGGTCGGTAAGTCCTAAACTTGTCACATTCATCTCTTGGTTGGTAAGTCCTAAACTTGCCATTTCCCCATCTTGGTCGGTAAGTCCGAAACTTTTCACATTCATCTCTTGGTCGGTAAGTCCAAAACTTGCCATTTTCCCTTCTTGGTCGGTAAGTCTGAAACTTGCCATCTCTTGGTCGGTAAGTCCTAAACTTGCCATTTTCCCTTCTTGGTCGATAAGTCCTAAACATGCCATTTTCCCTTCTTGGTTGGTAAGTCTTAAACTTGTCATCTCTTCGTCGGTATGTCCTAAACTTGCCATTTTCATCTCTTGGTCGGTAAGTCCTAAAATTGCCATTTTCCATACTTGGTCAGTAAGTCCTAAACCTGCCATATTCCCCTCTTGGTCGGTTAGTCCTAAACTTGCCATCTTCCCTTTTTGGTTGGTAAGTCAAAAACTCGCCATCTCATGGTCGGTAAGTCCTAAACTTGCCACATTCATCTCTTGGTCGGTAAGTCCTAAACTTGGCATTTTCCCTTCTTGGTCAGTAAGTCCTGAACTTGCCATATTCCTCTCTTGATTGGTAAGTCCTAAACTTGCCATCTTCCCTTCTTGGTTGGTATGTCCAAAACACGCCATCTCTTGGTCGGTAAGTCCTAAACTTGGCATTTTCCCTTCTTGGTCAGTAAGTCCTGAACTTGCCATATTCCTCTCTTGATCGGTAAGTCCTAAACTTGCCATCTTCCCATCTTGGTTGGTATGTCCAAAACACGCCATCTCTTGGTTGGTAAGTCCAAACTTTCCATATTCCCTTTTTGGTCAGTAAGTCCTAAACTTGCCACATTCCCTCTGGTCGACAAGTCCTAAAATTGCCATATTTCCCTTCTTGGTCGATATGTCTGAAACATGCCATACTTCAGTCGGTAGGTCCGAAGCCTACCATGCCCAATTCGATTCTTGCTCAGAGTGTATGGTATCGATGGTGGCCCCTTTGGTCGTGCCCCAGATGGATTACACCAACCTCCATTTGTGGACCAGTACCCTGGACTACCCGATAGACACGTGTCAAGGCGTCTATCCTATTGGCCAGCCGGTCTGGTATCCTGTTGTGCCCCCTTTCTTTAGGGTTGGTAGCCTGAAATACCTGGTTAACAACCCATTACAATGTCTGGAGTAGGCTGATAACCCAAACTATCTGGTCCACTAGACCATTGACTTTGTACCTTTTGATTTTCAGTGAGTGCCCGGGAAGTAGCAATCTCATCCGACAGTTCCCTTTTCCTTGTAAGAGGGGGCAGGGTGTCATTGTCAACCTAGAGCATCAGCCTCTGTTCCTTTCGTCCTCCGACCTTGCTCAGCGAGGGGCATTTGCAGACACCCCATATGCTTGCAATGGGAGTCTAAACCTAAACCCTAGTCCTAAGCCCTAGTACTAAACCCTAAACCTGGCCAAAACCCTAGAATTAATTCAAAATCCTAAATCTAATTCAAAACCCTAAATTAAACCCTAGACCTAACCCTAAACCCTAATCCAAAATCCTAACTACTTCCCACTCCACCATAACAACCCTAGCTACTTCCCACTCCACCATAGCAACTTTAACTACTTCCCACTTCACCTTAACAATCCTAACTACTTTCCACTCCACCTTAACAATTCTAACTGCTTATCACTCCACCTTAACAACCTTAACCACTTCCAACACTACCATAACAACCTCTAACTAACCATAACAACCTATAACAACCTACTTAGCCATTGCAAGCCATAAATACCCCCCATCCCCCATTTTTCCCTAAAAGGAGAGAAAAAACTTAGAGAAATAGAGAGGAGAGCTACCAAGGAGTTTTCTCTCAACTAGAGCTACCAGAGGGGTCTCAAATCAGAGAGGAAGCTTAGAAAGGAGAAGATTTCATGCATCTGCCCATCTCCGGCGAGCTCTGGCAGCCATCATCACTGCCAGCTCAGGTAAGCTCCCATCGGACCTCAATTTCTCTCAATTTTAGTTTCCTAGGTCTTCCTCCACCTTCCCCAACCGATCCAGCAGTGCCAAGTGGCTGCGTTGGCAGTAATCACGGTTTCTTGGGTTACCAGATGCGATTTTCTAGTGACGTAGGTAGGGACACAAATCTAGTGGACAATTCGTGCCCTGACATGCTTCATCCTCTCGAGACAGACCTCCTTTGGCTTCATCGCCTCTCCGGACTCCGTTTCGATCCCTCTGAAGGCCACCAGGTGCAGCTTGCTGGAATCGCGCTCGTCGTTGTCGGGGAAGAAGGCTATAGTGGAATGCAATCCAGTGCTCCGCTCTTCACAGCGATGCTCCGACCCTGGGAAACGATCCACAACACTCCTCCAACTCACTAGACGCTCTAGTGCCGTGAATCAAGCCCCGATTCCTCTAAGCAGTCGCTATCATCGGAGCGCCACCAAAGTTCGATCGGGAGGTGGAGGAACGACATGTTTTTGGCCTATGCATGGGGGAAATTCTTCCTCTCCTCGTCCCCAACCCTCCAAGAGTCCAGAGCCACCGTGCCATTGCCTCTAGAGCCATCTTCTTCTTCAGCGTCGTTGCTAAAGCTACATCGACGGTATGGGGGGTGGGTAGCCATCTTCGACCATCTAGCACCTCATCTAAGCTACCGGATGTGCTCCTATCCTCCCCTTCTTGCTCGCAATGAGCTTGGATGCCATATCAAGCATCGGGATGTCTTAGAAGGGCACCCTAGATGGTCGTCGATGGCTGGGTTCCATCGTCGGCGACCGTCGCATATTTTTTTTAAAACATAATAATAATAAAGTTCCTTTTTAAAAAACCGTGTCCCTTTTCTTTTATTGCAGTGAGGTCCTTTTTTCTTACATTTAAGCCCTTGCATATTTTCTTTAAATATTTTAAATAATGTTTGTTTTGGGAAATTGTAGTGTGACCCATGTACTTTTTTATTAATGTTTTCCAAGCTTTAAAATTTGACATAAACCCCCTAACTTGCTTTTAATTCATCTTTAAGTTCAGTATTTTGCACAAAAAGCCCTAAACTTTATTAAAATTGTTCTAAATGCATGATGTTTTGGCACAATTGCAAATTAAACCCTAGAGATTCAAATATTTGCTCAAATGTGTTCAAAATTGCATTTTAAACCTTAAACTTCATTGAATTTACATTGAGTGCATATTTTTAAGGAATATTTGCAAGCTAATCCCTAAAGTTTCATGTTTTCAAACATAAACACATTTTCTTGCACATTTAACCCTGAATTTCTTCAGAATTTCATTAAACACATGTTTACTAACAAAATTGCAGATTGGACCCTAGGAATCTTGATTTTGACCAAAAATGCACAGTTTTTCACATTTAACCCCCAACTTCTTCAAAATTACATAAATAGTGTTTTCCTATGTATTTTTGATGATTTAGCCCCAGAATTTCAGCCTTCATTCAGAATTTGTGAATTTTACAGAAATGCCCCTGGAATTTACATTTTTAATTCATACATGCATTTTGTACATTTTGTTGCCCTTTTTCAGTCATATTTTCTCTTGCATACTATGCATCATGCACACATTTCTAACTCATTTCAAACTTGATTTTCAAGTTGTTTTTGGATTTCTTTCGACTTTCACGATTTTGATTTGATTTGAATTTTCATCGCCCAAGGGCGTACATGAACAGGCTTAACAATGCCGACATTGACCTGAATGAGGATTATTTTCTCCAATTTGATTTTCTCGGACTTCTTGAAGTTTCCGCTGATTTACGTGACACTTTTTGAGTATTCCCGATTTTCACGATTTTCCTCATTGCCCACGGCCATATAGTAAAGTGGCATTTGCAATGTCTACATTGTCCCTTGGATTATCATTTTTTTTTCTTTTATTCATTTCTTCACTTTGATTTGCCATGTTTTCATAGTCATCTTAAGCATGTGCATTCAGAGTAGATAAGCATACGCACAATAGATCATTAGCAAGCTGGAAACCTAGAAAGACAAAGTTCTTCAAGCATGAGGGTGCCTAACCCCTTCCCCATGTGTAACAAGAATCCTTACCTTTTTTTCTGGCTTGCATTGATTTGTGCACTACATCCATTAGGCATGAAGCATGCATATGTTTTCTTCACCTTGATTTCTTTTGGTTTTCCCTTTGTGTTTGGTTTTCCTCGTCTTTCCATTAAAAGACTAGGTGGCGACTCCTTTCCGTATCCTTTTCTTATATTTCCTTGGTGTTTCTGAGTCTCGTCTTCTTCCCTAGATTCAACATCTTTGTTGTGACCGTATCAGGACTCCTTGTGTGCTTCCATGCACACCTTGGAGAGTCGTGCTGGGTTCCATGAGCTTGGTCACAACCGCGTCCTCTGCCAATACATTTAGTTGCTCTTGAAAATGAATTTCTAGGTCTTGAAGCATTTTGTCTACCAAGCCCTCCATGGCTGCTCCTTCTTCCTTGTCAGAATCAAGCTCAACATAGTAGGCTTATGTAGGTTAGCGACCTTTGTAGCTATCAGTGTCTGCGTCTAGTATGATGCTTCTAGCAGTGAGCTGAATTGGGAGAGGCAATGTTACTGGCAGTACTATTGCATTCTTTGGAGAGTGCATTGATGAAGTGATTGTACCAAGCTACTGAGCTGATTGTTGGATAATCAGGCTGCTGGTTATGCCTTTTGCTAGAGTAAGTGATGAATCAATGGGAGATGTCATGGGGGGTGATATCTATGGCATACTGATTGATGCAGAAGGTGGAGGTACTGCTATTACTGCAATTGGATTCTGTGATGAAATGGGCAGAGCGACTGGTATGGTGAAACTGCATGACTAATTCATTATTAAGCCAAATTGCTATGAGAGAGCTACTGATGCTGCAAGTAGGCTGATGGACTAGACTACTAGGATCTGTGGTGGTGCTGTAGCGATGGTGACTGCTGATGCAAAGGTCAAACGCACTGTGCAAGGAGCTAACATCAATACTGTGCCTACTACATGTAGTGCTAGAAGTGCTGATGCGGGCAGTGCTGGCCACCATTTTTGCCAGCTGTTGCTTGGGTCTATGCTGCCTGAACATGAGGGGTCCTCATTTGGATAATAGTCCTCTAGGCAAACCCACTCATTTGATTCTGGCCGAATTACTTGCTATTGTACTGTTTCTGGTGAGACAATGCTATGGTAGGCATCATGGATTCCTGCACTGACGAAGTTAGTGAAATTAGAAAGAATGGGGAGCTTTGTCATCTTAAATGGTTGGTTGATCTCCTACTGCTCATAACCAGGTCCTTCCCAATCCCTACACTCCGTAGCAACAACTGGTTCGGCAATTCCATGTCTGTTCCACTAGAGTGGTGTTCCTTTCTCGTATCCCCACTTGTGGCACAAGTTCTCAATCATTAGGAAGGGATTGCTACGAAAAGGTGGGTAGTAGCCATGCTCAAAATTAGGGATGAAGTTAATCAACTCGAACCGATTAACCCATAACCAAACATATGAGGGCTTGGCTTCAAACTAGACAGTTCGGTGGTCAACGGATGACACATAATCAACCCTTTCTTTCTCAAAGTTTTTGGTCATGACGATAACAACACTATCATCCCAACCAAACTTGATCATGCGGTGCACTACCGTCTCAGTCTTCTCAAACAACCACTCGACTCTCCTTGTCACCGACGAAGCAAGGGGAGGACGGCAAAAGGCCATCCATGCATGCACATTCATCCACTTGACATTTGTGCTCTCCTTCTTCATCCTATGTACCTTTGGAAGCCATAGATTACACCGTCAGAGCCTCTAGATGGAGTCCATAGTTGAGCTCACTGGTAAAACTCCATTTTCAACGAGGTAGATAGGTGGAGCTATTAACATGATCCCACCAACCTTCAAACATCTTGATATGTCCCCATGCATTCCCTCATGCCTCCCATGCATCATCACATTTAGATCTAGAGCGATGACAAGCTCACTGCGCTATTTTGACTCTGACAGCCACGTGCCGAATGCACAGGAGAAAGGCACGGATGGCCTGTACAGGTTGCCCAGTTCAAAACAGGCAGCTGGCTGAGCCCTCTTACATCTTGTCTTCTTGTTTCCTCTCTGATCATACATTGACCTCTGAGTTTTCCTCTTGTATCTACATCTTTTCACTTGGCATTTCATATTCCATCATATACTTATCTTCTCATACCATTATGTTTGCATCATTTATCTACCATGAAATTCATGCATTGCATATAGGCGATGACGATTACTATGATGTATCCTTTTGACCGATGGTCCAGGATTCACATAGCATTGCTGAGTCCACCTAGGTCATATCATTTCCGCCCCACTCACATCATTTTGCATCAACGTAGCATATGGCATACCTTCATTTAGATGTAGCAAGCATCCATGATCATTTGCATTAGCGACACACACGAGAGTGAAAAGCCTAGAATGATCGATTTCTCGGGTGTGTGCGGGTGCTTAATACCATCCCCATACATAAAAGGAGTCCTTGTCCTTTCTCTGGCCTGTAATGATCAATGTGTTGTATCCATTAGGCACGAAGCCTGCACACGCATTCATACATACATATGCATTCATATTGCATTGTTTTTTCCTACGTTTTGTCGCGTCAGGTTTTCCTTGTCTTTTCAGTTTTCTATAAGATTAGGTGGTGACTCTGTTTCGTCATTATCATTTCTTTTTTCGTGTTTTCATTAATGTTTTCAAGTCTAGTGTCCTTCCTCGGATTCACCATCTTCACCGTGACCATTTGGGTTTTCATTTGTTCCATTACACGAAAGTCAATTCACTGGCATGGTCGCGATATGAATGCAGAAGTAATGTAGAGATGCAGATGTAGACATGGCAAGTATATATGACACTGCAAAAGAAGGAAATCTCATAGGGCAATGATACATCCTCCCATTACAGGTAGTACTTCTTTAAGTAGCATATGTTGACTGGCTCAAACTAATCGATGTGATCCATATTCTCTAGGACTGTGGCACCTTTAGAATAGACCTATTTAATGACGAATGGGCCTTGCTAATTGTGTTTGAACTTACCATAGGCATTTGGGAGGTGAATTGCACGCAAAACTATGTCACGTGATGTGAAATTCCTAGGCCAAACTTTCTTTCGATAAGCTCTTGCCATTTGCTTCTAATAGCGTTGGGCATGGTGGATGCCCTGTAGTCTATGCTCGTCTATTAGGTTCAACTACGCACAACAGTCATCGACCCACTCTGCCTTTTCCAACTCAGCTTCTCTTAACATCCTAGTGAAGGTATCTCTACCTCGGTGAGTAGAACCACTTCCATGCCATTGACTAGAGAGTATGGAGTTGCACTAGTTGAGGTCTAGACAGATGTTCTGTAGGCCCATAGTGCATATGGAAGCTTGTCATGCTAGTCTTTGTGTGTCCTTGCCATCTTTTTCAAGATTTTGGTTAAATTATTGTTGGTAGACTCCACTGCTTTGTTCATCTACAGACGGTATTACGAGGATCAGTGGTGCTTGATATGTAGACTCTGTAAGAAGTCCTCGACCCTCTTTGCTACAAATTGGTCCTATTGTTGGAGTCAATGGCTTGGGGGACCTCATACTGGGTGATAATATTGTTCATGATAAACTTCTCTATGACTACAATAGTGACCATCTTGTAGGAGGCCACTTCTACCCACTTGGTGAAGTAATCAATAGCTACTAGGATATAACGATGCCCATTGGAAGCTACTAGATGAATGGCATCTATGTCATCGATTCCCTAGAGAATGGCCATGGCAAGGACATATTCTGCAACTACTATGGCAGTGCATGGATCAAAATTTCCTAGATTTTGTAGTTGTGACATCTCCACACAAACTTGCAACAGTCTACCACCATAGTTGACCAAAAATAACCTTGTAGCATTATCTTCTTGGCTAGTAGCACCCTTCTCATATGAGGCCTGCACGTTCCAGCATGTATCTGCAACATTATGGCATCAACCTCCCTCGTGTATTAAGTAGTGCAAGAGCATCTAAATATAGGAACTTATGTACAGGTGTTTGGCCCCAAGCACATATTTTGACGCCAGCCAAGCCATGGTTTTTCTGTCAGTGGCTGAGGCATCTACCGGATGGCTTTCAATCACTAAAATGACTTTAATATCATGATAACACGAAAGCTCCTCTGATGAATCTACTTCTTCTATGCTCATGCAGTGTGCAGGTTGATCTATACAAGTGATTGACACATCCACTGCATGGTCTTCTGTTATGGATAGCCAAGACGCAATAGTGTCTAGCGCATTAGCGTAAGTGTTCTTGACTCTATTCATGAAGGAGAAGCAGCTCTCTTTAAATTCTACAATGAGTTTCAAGAGATAAGTGCAGTATGGCACGAGCTTCAGGTCCATTGTCTTCCAACTGCTATTAACCTATGAGATGACTACCATGGTGTCGTCATGTACTTCTAGCTTCCGAACACTGTGCTCCAAAGAAGCCTGAAGTCCATGGATGCATGCTTCATATTTAGCCATGTTATTGTTGCACTCAAAGGTCAACTTTCTAGCAAACAAGATCTAGTGGCCCTATGGTGTTGCCAATATTACACTGATGCCCATTCCTCTCTTGTTGACTGCACTGTTAATGTAGAGGTGCCATTGTTTCTTGTCACTAGGACTTTCTAGCTTTGTATCATTCTGTGACCATGCCAGTGGAACCCTGCACAACTCATCGGTGTCGAAACACACAAAGAATCCCGATATGGTGACGACAAAGATGTTGAATTCAAGGTAGGAGATTCAACTTAGAAACACCAAATAAGGATAAGAAAAGGATAAGGAAAAGTAGTCGCCACCTAATCTTTTAATGGAAAGACGAGGAAAACTAAGATGCATATGAATGCAAGAAAATGATACAAATGAATGCATGTGTGTGCTCCATGACTAATGGATACAAAAATTAGTCATTGCAGGCTAGAGAAAGGGTAAGGATTCTTGTTATGCATAGGGAAGGTGTTAGGCACCCCATACACCCGAAGAATTCAATCTTTCAAGGTTAACTGCTTGCTCATGATCTAGTGTGTGTTTGCTTGTCTACTTTTAATGCACATGCCTAAGATGAATGAAAAAACATGACAAATCTCTAAGAAAAAATGAATAAAAGAGAAATGATAAGGAAAATAATCCAAGGGACAATGTAGGCGTTGAAAATGCTACTTTACTGTATGCCCATTGGCGATGAGGAAAATCATGTAAAAATCAGAAATGTTCGGAAAGCGTCACGCAAAACAGTGGAAACTAGGGAAAATCTGAGAAAAACAAATAGGAGAAATTAACACTCATTCAAGTCCATGTCGGCATTGTCAAGCCTGTTAATGAATGCCCTCAGGCGATGAAAATTTGAATCAAATCAAAACCACGAAATTCAAAAGAAATTCGGAAAACATTGTGAAGACTATGTTTGAAATGATCTTGAAATGAGCGTGCAAGATACAAGGAGATATGCATGAGAATACATATATGAAAAAAAAGGTATCAAGATGTACAAATGAATGTATGAATGGAATAAGCAAGTTTCCAAGGGGCTTTGTGCAAAAATTACATATTTTTGGGTAAAGACTGGGATATTCAGGATTTAATCTACAAATGTGCCAAGAACATATTTCTGTGCAATTTTATGGAAGCTAGGGGTTAAATATGCAAAACTATGTATTTTGGGTAAAAATTGAGATTCCTAGGGTCTAATTTGTAAATATGCTAGAAAAAAATGTTTCCAGTGCAATTTAAAAGAAATTGTGGTTTAAATGCGCAAAACTATGTGTTTTTGGTGAAATAGAAATTCCCAAGGTCAAATCTGTAAATGTGCCAAAAAATAAGTGTTCAGTGCAATTTAAAAGAAGTTTAGGGTTAAATGTGCAAATTTATGGACTTAAGGTGAAAGAAAACAAAACCTGCGGGTCTCTGTCAAAGATATAAGGACCTGAAAACCAATAAAAGGGGTGTAGGGGCTAAACTAAAAGCTTTCCAAAGAAAACAATATTAAAACAATTTACAAACAAATGCAAGGCTTAGATGCAAAATGTAGGGACCTAAATGCAAGAAATAAAAAAAAAATAGAGTTTTAATAAAAGAATTTAAACAAAAATAAACAACAGTCGCTGACGACTGAACCTTGTTGGCAACAACTGCCTAGGAAGCCATCACAGGCTTCCCCGATGTACGATTGAGCATCCAATAACTGGAGAAGCAAGAGGGAGGATGAATGAGAGGATCTATTGGCTCTGATCGAGCAACAGACGGCCACGTTCCTAGCCCCACCTGGCTTGCCGATGTTGCAATTCCAACGGCGAGCTAAAAGAAGATGGAGCTACTGGAGGTGGTGGATCGGTTGTCCAATGCTTCTGGAAGGTCGACGAGAGGGAGAGGATGGTTTTCCACTGATTAAGTGAGAGCTGTGATGTGTGAAACTCCTAGTCGAGCTCCTATTGTAAGTTGTCTTCTCCGACGACGATGATGACTGTAGGTAGTGATTGGAGGCGCTAGGAGTGTGGGGTGCCACTCTTGGTGGCTCGGTGAAACATGGAGGAAGGCGTGGAGCTTGATTGTGAGCTTAGAGATCCCCTGGTTCGTGTTGTGCACTCAGTGGGTCGTTGTTCAACGATCGCCGGCGAGATTGTTCCATTAGCTAACAGAGGTGGTGCCAAGGCATCTAAGGGGGTGGAAAACTTGAGGGCAAGAAATCTAACCTATCCACACTCTCTGTAACACGAATTACACTATGGATTCTACTCCCCACCTAGCTCATCGGAAAACGGGTTCACGGCAAATAGAGCTTGAAACTCTGGCCAGGGAGCTTCATTCCTCCATTGAAACGATTCCAAGGAGGTTGAGGAGGACTCAAGGGATGCAATGCAATAAGAATTCACTCAAATAGAGGCTTACCGGTGTTTGGAATGGTTGGAGGCTATTTGTGGTCGTCGGAGCTCGTTGGAGATGGTCGGAGAAGATGACTAGAGAAATCCCTCAACTCAGAGCTTCCTCCTCTCAAAATTCCAAATGATCTCAGGTTGGTTTGCTTTCGATTTGCTCTAGTTTTGCTTAGTTTCCTTCTCCTTCATAGTTTTCTCTCCTTCTCTATTTTTTTCTATTGCAATTAGAGGGGGGGTAGTTATAGACTTGCATGATTAGGTTGTTAGGGTTTTTATTTTAGGTTGTTATAGGTGTTTGTTAAAGTAGTTAGGATTTAAGTGGGAGTTAGTTAGGGTTGTTTGGTTGAGTGGAAATTAATTAAGGTTGTTAGGTTTAAGTGGGAGTCAGTTAATGTTGTTAGTTTGAGTGAAAATTAGTTGAGGTTGTTAGCTTTATGTGAGAGTTAGTTAGGGTTGTTAGTTTGACTGGAAATTAGTTGAGGTT
This sequence comes from Posidonia australis, assembly GCA_024699735.1. Taxonomy (NCBI): domain Eukaryota; kingdom Viridiplantae; phylum Streptophyta; class Magnoliopsida; order Alismatales; family Posidoniaceae; genus Posidonia; species Posidonia australis. Next base: position 29,033 of record JAMKQA010029527.1, read on the forward strand.
GTTAGGGTTTAAGTGGGAGTTAGTTAGGATTGTTAAGTTGAGTGGAAATTAGTTGAGGTTGTTAGAGTTTAAGTGGGAGTTAGTTAGAGTTTGATAAGTTGAGTTGAAATCAGTTGAGATTGTTAGGGTTTAACTGGGAAATAGTTAGGACTGTTAGGTTAAGTGAAAATTTCTTGAGGTTTTAGTGTTTAAGTGGGAGTTAGTTAGGGTTTGATAGGTTGAGTGGAAATTAGTTGAGATTGTTAGGGTTTAAGTTGGAATTAGTTAGGGTTTCTAGGTTGAGAGGAAATTAGTTGTGGTTGTTAGAGTTTAAATGGGAGTTAGTTAGGGTTTGATAGGTTGGGTGGAAATAGTTAAGGTTGTTAGGGTTTAAGTGGGAATTAGATAGGGTTGTTAGGTTGAGTAGAAATTAGTTAAAGTTGTTAGGGTTTAAGTTGAAATTAGTTAGGGTTTGATTGCAAGCATATGGGTTGTCAATAGAGACCCCTCCCTAAGCGAGGTCGAAGGACGAATGGAACAGAGACTGATGCTCAGGGTTGACAATGACACCCTTCCCCCATTCAAAAGGAAAAAAGAAAAGATTAAAAAGACCATTGCTTTCAAAGCATATACCGAGAATCAAATGGCATGAAGTTAACAGAACTTGTGAACCAAATAGTTTGGGTTACCAGCCCAAGAGAGGGAAGAAAAGAGGGTAGGATGTCAGACCTACCAACAAAAACGGTGATAACTTTAGGTTATCAACCTAAGTGATAGTTTAGCATATCAGCCTAGGTGATAGTTTAGGTTAACAGCGAAAGTGATAGTTTAGGGTATCAGCTTGGAGAAAAGGGCATGATAAGATATCAAACCAACCAACCAAAGGGGTGATAGTTTAGTTTTCCAGCCTAAGTGATAGTTTTGGATGTCGGCCTAGGTGATAGTTTAGGATATCAGCCTAGAAAAAGGGTATCACATGATATCAGACCTACCAACCGAAGGAGTGATTGTTTACAATATCAGCCTAGGTGATAGTTTAGGATATTAGCCTAGGTGATAGTTTAGGATATCATCCTGGGTGATAGTTTAGGATATCAGCCTGGGTGTTACTTTAGGATATTAGCCTAAGCGATAGTTTAAGATATTAGCCTTGATGATAGTTTAGGTTATCAACTTAAATGATAGTTTAGGATATCAGCCTAAGTGATGGCTTAGGATTTCACCCTAAGTGATAGTTTATGATTTCAACCTAGGTGATAGTTTAGGATATCAGCATAAGTTATAGTTTAGGATTTCAGCCTTGGTGATAGTTTAGGTTATTAGCTTAAATGATAGTTTAGGATATCAACCAAAGAGATATTTTAGGATATCAGCCTAAGTGATAGTTTAGGATATCAGCCTAAGTGATAGTTCAGGATATCAGCCTCGGTGATAGTTCAAGATATCAGCCTAAGTGATAGTTTAGGATATCAGCCTGGGTGGTAGTTTAGGATATCAACCTGGGTGGTAGTTTAGGATATCAGCCTAAGTGATAGTTTAGGATATCAACCTAGGTGATAGTTCAGGATATCAGCCTAAGTTATAATTTAGGATATCGGCCTGGGTGACAGTTTAGGATATCAGCCTGAAGAAAAGGTTATGATAGAATATCAAACCAGCCAAGCGAAGGGGTGATAGTTTAGGTTATCAACCTAAGTGATAGTTTAGCATATCGACGTGGGTGATAGTTTAGGATATCAGCCTTGGTAAAAAGGGCAAGACATGATATCGGAGCTACCGACTGAAGAATAGAAAATTTGACGGATGTTAGCTAGGTAGTATGGGGTACCAACCCAAGAAAGAAATAAGTCTCTCTCGTCCAGAACGAGACCGAAAAACGGGGCACCATCGACTCTATCCATTCGAAATAGAAGACAATAAGAGCATGATAAGATAGCAAACTTACCAACTGAAGGATATGGCAAGCTTCAGAACTATCGACTGGAATATGGTAAATTTCGGACTCATCGATCGAGAGAATGGCAAGTTTCAGACTCACCAATCGGGATATGGCAATTTTCAGATTTACCAACTAAGAGAATGACATGTTTTGGATTTACCGACCAGGATATGGTATGTTTCAGACTTACCGATCGGGAGAATGGCAAGTTTCAGACTTATCGACCGGGATATGGCAAGTTTCAGACTTACCAACCGGTATATGGCATGTTTCTAACTTACCAACTAGGATATGGCATGTTTCAGACTTACCAAAAAGAATATGGCAAGTTTCGGACTTACCGACTAGGATGTGGTAAGTTGACGGATGCCAATTGGATAGTTTGGGACATCAGCCTTGGTAAAATGGGCAAGACAGGATATTAGACCGGCCGATCAAAGAAAAGACATTTTGATAGATGTTAGTTGGGTCGTCTGGGGTACCAACCCAAGAAAGAGATAAGTCTCCCTTGTCCAGAACGTGACTAAAGAAAGGGGCACCATCGACTCTATCAGTGCGGAATAGAAGTCAACATGGTCATGGTAAGATAGCAGACTTACCAACTAAAGGATATGGCAAGCTTTGGACCTGTCGACTAAATTATGGTAAATTTTGGACTCGTCGATCGAGAGAATGGCAAGTTTAGGACTTACCAACCATGATATGGCATGTTTCAAACTTACCAATTGGGAGAATGGCAAGTTTCAGATTCACTGATCAAGATATGGCAATTTTTGGACTTACCAATTGAGAGAATGGCAAGTTTTGGACTTACCTACCAGGAGAATGGCATGTTTTGGACTTACCAACTAAGATTTGGCAAGTTATAGACTTACCGACTAGGTGAATGGCAAGTTTCAGACTTACCGATCGAGATATGGCAAGTTTTGGACTTACTGACTTGAAGAATGGCAAGTTTCAGACATATCGATCAAGATATGGCAAGTTTTGGACTTACCGACCGAGATATAGCAAGTTTCGTACTTACCGACCGAGATGTGGCAAGTTGATGGATGCCAACAGAATAGTTTGGGATATTGGGCCAAAAGGATGTATCCTTGAGTTCTGTTTCTTCCGAAATGAGAATCCAGAGGGAAAGGACTTATCAATCTTGGAGTGAAGTCTAGGAGAAATGTCTTTGAATTCTAGCCTCTTGAATGTGAATCAGGGAGACAAGGATAATTGTCTTTGTAAGATGAAACCCAGATGGTTGAACAAAAGTTTATTTGTCATTTATTGACAAGAGAACACAAAGTGTTAAACGATTTTATTACATTTCAAAAGTACAAGGATTTATATGCAAATTTCCTGCAATGAAGGTGTAGACACTCCAAATTTCCAATTTTGTAGGATGAGGATCTGGTGGTTGAGCTTGAACCTTGGTTGAGCTTATTTGGGCCCACAAACCCTCATTAGGCCATTTAATTCGTGGAAACCCAATTGGGCCCATGAAGGCCCACTTAGGCCCACTAAATCCTGATTGAGCCCATTTGGGCCCATTACACCATTTCA
>JAMKQA010029528.1:0-27591 GCA_024699735.1 Posidonia australis
AGTTCAGTCATCAAATTTTGCAGAAAAAAGACATTGTTTACCAATAGCAAATTGTACAAAGGATGTCTTTCTACAGTTCCCTATAAAACATAGATGAAATATTGTATATTTGTGTTGGCCATTTCTCGGTATAAAAAGTCATGCTTGGCTTTGGAGAGGCAAGGCCTAGAGGCTGTATTATGTGATTGAATACTTCTCTCAGCTAGTCGGTGTTATGTGACTGAATACTTCACTCAGATCTAGAGCACAATGGTAAGGGCATGTATAGAAAAATCTGGTAAAAAAGCAGCAGAGAAAAAAATGGTGGTTTTCCATTTTCACACTTAACATTATCGTAAATATTCTGAGGGTGTGTTGGTACAATAAAAATGGAAAAAAATTGCTGGACCTGTTAGACCCGGACCCAGACCCAGACCCAGACCCATTATCTTCATGAGTCTGGGTCTGGGTCTGGGTCTTGATTTTCAGACCCAGACCCATGAAATATGATGGGTCTGGGTATAGGTAGACCCAACCCAGACCTGACCCGTTGCCACCCCTATATCTAGCACTACGCCTGGGCCACCTAGGACTCAAACCCCGAAGCCTGTCGGTGCTCAACTCAAAACCTCAACTTTGGAATCGTAACTGACTCTCTAGAGGTATCAGTCGTCCCTGGTCTGCCAATACGATCTTGCGACCCTTTTGGTTCCTACAGAAAACTACATGGACCTCATCCTAGGCAACTGTCTCTTGACCATCTAGGGGTGTCAGTCATCCCTAGTTTGTCGGCTAGAAGCATTGGTCTCTTCGTCCCACAAAATCTCAAAAAATTATTTTCCAAAACCTTTGCAAAACTTATGCAGTTTTTTCCCAAATCCTTTTTAGAAAATCTTTTCAAAAATCATTTTAAAATCATCTCAAAAATAACACAAAACGCCATGCAAAACATTGCATGAAAAGCTACAATAAACCCACAAAATTCCACACAAAGCATTGCATCAAAACCATGCAAAACATCATTCAATGTACCTCTAAAACTCCACTATAGTTCATTACAACATGGGGTGTCCTAGGAATATGTGCCACCCCCACATGTCGAGAATATACTTAGGGGACACACTCAGTTCCCTACGCCCCTAGTGCTGCTGTTGCTTGTAGCAGTAGGCCTGGCCATTGCCCAAGCCCAACAATCTCAATCCCTACTAAAACCAACAAATCCAACCACAAAACTCGAGGAAATTGAAATTTAAGTTATAAGCCACACATCCACACAATAAACATACCGATCCAACCAACAATCGACTCAAAATCACACAAGTTAGATGGATTTACTTGAACAACCCATCGCTTGTGAAGGGCCTTCTTTGGCCATTCGCAAAATGGATTCATCTCACAGAATCCCAGGAATAAAACACAATAACAGGAGCTTAACACGAAGGAGAGAGATGGGTAGGGCGTGTACCTTCACCGACGTTCGACCTCGACCACTCTACCACTATTGCACACATTTGTAGCTACCACCCTCAACGTCACGACGTGTAACATTGCAATGATAACCACAATGACTTTGTGGACGACGACAAATTCCTTGATGATGCAGCGATGACTGCAGTAACATGGATAGCAATGGTGAACAACGACGCCCACAGTGAACGACGACGGCCTCCCTCCCTCTCAGCCCACGACTTCTCCTTCTCTCCCAATCTCTTAGTTCTCCCTTTGCTCGGGCTTCTCCTTCTCCTTTCTTTTCTTTCTCTCTTCTTCTTCTTCTTCTTCTTCTTCTTCTTCTTCTTCTTCTTCTTCTTCTTGTACCTTCTACTCGACACTATGGATGTTGATTTGGGGGTGTTGATGAAGATGTCGGTGCTTCCATGTATGTCAACAGATGATGTGATTGCCACTTGCCTATTCGCAATGTCGGCTGATAAGGTGCCTATGGGAGGTGTTATTGTGAGTCCTTGGTTCATTAGATTAATGGTAGGATGCTGTCTAGTGGTGTCCTTGTGTTATGTAGCATACTCCTTTCCTTCAAAACGAATAAAATAGATCTAGGTAAGTCCAGGTGTAGTAAATAATGTCAAAAAACAATAAATAACATAAATAAATGTAATTAATACTAACTAGGGAATGATTCCCCACATGCATATGCTATGGACCTATCTAAGGAAATGATTTAATGTAAAAAAAATAGATTGAAACAGATACTCCCTTCACCCTTGTGCTACATGGCATGGGGTTGGGGAAATGGAGTCGCGGGATTGGCAAAGCTTTGGATAGCTTTGAATTGGCAGAATCTCTCTGGATCTAGGATTTCTCATGGGAATTTGAGAGAGTTTGGCTAGGGATCTCTCAAGATATAGCTCTCACAAGACCCTTTCTCTCTATAGTCTTAGATCTTTCTCTGTTTTCTCTCACAAATTCCTTATTTTCTCTCCCTAAAAGGCCTCCCCTAAAGCTCTAAACTTAGGGGGTATTTATAGAGAATTTAGGCGTCAGATCTCGTTGGAGGATGAGTAGAAATATCTAGATATTTATAAAATATCTAAGTTTTAAATTTTAAAATTAAAAACTGATTTTTTAACTTGTTGCCTATGGTAGTGGCAATAAGCATAACCAATATTCTAATTCGTTGCTGTAGGAGGAAGTGATGAGCATGGATTTTTTATTTTTGTTCGGTATGGAAAAAACAATCAAAAGGTGGTAAGATAATCCATGTCAGCAAGTCGTTGGTGTAATAGGCATCAAGCAATCAAAAATTTAAACATTTAAAATTAAAATCTCAAAATATCCTATCACGAATTTAGTAACAAATCACGATTAAGTCTCTACTTTTAGGATTTTTCTTGTAACGAAGATATATTTAGAAGATATTTTAAATTTAAACAAAGCTTACTAATTAAGTAAACTTAATTTAGAAATAATATCTTCTAAAATTTCGTAGATCAAGGCAACTAATTTTATGGTTATTTTTGACTTAGTCATAATCTATAACCACTTGGATATTTTGGATTATTTGTACATGTTGAAATTATTTTTGAATTAAATGTGGTTATAACATTTAAAAATATGATAGCCAATATAAAATCTCGTCTTTCATCAAGATAAAAATATATCATTTTAGATCTGACGTCATCCATTTTCTAGAAATTTCTAGAAGTTTCCTAAATTATTTGTTATTTTTAAAGGCTCATATACCTTTAAGAGCTAGGAAAATTGTAGAAATAATAATAATTATAGAAAAAAAACGTGATCATATATTTTAAAAGTCACATATATTATATTAAAGCTCATGATGACACAATATTATGTGAGAGAGTGTTAGGATTATTGTCACCTCTCGTTTTTGCAACAAGATGAGTCGTCGATAGATTGACGACGAGATCATTCACCAATGTCATTAGCGACGAGATCCATCGCTGTTTAGAAAGGCAACGAGACGATCTTTTGCAATTTCCCCCCTATATTTTACCTTAATCCAAAGAGATGCATTAAAAGTCTAGATGTAACAATCGAAAATTTATTTCCTTCTAATTGTACATTTTAATGAATTTTATAATGGACGAGTGTTTCTAGCATGAGGCCATATCAGTTAATTCAGTGATTTTGTGTGTTGGCCTCGTGGTTTGGCTTATTTTGTGTCTTGTCTTTTTTGGAGGCATTGTGCTTTCCTGTGTGAGAGCGTGCGAGTGAAGAGTGTTAGTGCCTCGTGTTGGTTGGTTGGTGTGGGAGTGGCTGGTGCTAGGGACGTGCAGTTGATGCATGCATTCTTGATTCATAGTTATGTGCATGCACAACCACCACCAGTAGTGTAAATAAGAGAATAGGAGGGACATGACTTCTCGGGCACACTTCCTCCCCTTCTTCTTCTTCCCTACCAACTCCCACTCCTCTTCCTTGAGCATGAGCATAGGTGGTGGGTGAGGTCTAGAGTCCTTTCTCTCCTCTTCCTTTGCCTTTCCTCTCCTTCTCCTTCCCCTTCCTTCTCCTCCCTCCTTCCTGTAGATAGAGAGAGTGGTGAGAGAGTTAGAGTTTGGTTGAGCCTCCCTTTGCCTCGTGAGCTCCGATCTCCTTCCTTGGTGGCGTGGCAAGCTCGTGGCGTGGTCGTGAGGAGCCTGGAGCGTGGTGATCGTCAGTGGAGCATTTGGGGCGCTAGCGAGGTAGTTTAACCTTTGTTATCGTCTTAGAGGTACACACCTTGCATTTCTTCTCTTGATTTGCATGAAAATGTTGGAATTAAGTATCTATGCATGAATTTAATGCTAATTAGTGATTTCATAATTTATGGCAATTTATTGTGCATTTATGGATATTAAATGGTTGAGTGGCACTGTTCACCCATTTTGAATTCTTTGGCTTTGGATTTGTATTTCTCGAGTTATGGTGTATGATTTTTTATATTTTTGTGCCGAATTGTAGTACATTTGAATGCCTTTGTTTCCTAGTTTTCCTTGAATTTTTGGTGATCTATGTGGAGCATGGCTCAAGTCCCCATTTCAAGAAGCCTATAGGTTAGGGTTGCTTAGAGTTCTAGTGTCGCCTGATTCGATATGTCATTTCTGTTGAGTGTGCCATTTTGACTTTTAGAATGTCCACTTGACCTAGAATTCAGTTCACTGAATCTGTTTGATTTGGGTCTTTGGTGTGGACACATCACCTGGTCTGATCGACCAAATAGCTTTGGCACGACAGATTAGGAGATTTTGGCCGACCATCCTTTTTCGTTCTACCGAATCACCTAAGCCCAGGTTCGGTCAACCCTTTATTTTTTGTATGCTGAACCAGATCTCTGAGTTGTTTTAAAATGGATTTTTAATTGGGTGATTTTGATGATTTATTGTGAGCACATTAGGTGCTAGTTTTGTGAAGACCATGGTGATATGAAAATGGTTTTGAAAATGATTTCAAAAGAATATAGTCGTGTTTTGGAAAGAGTTCTCCTGTGTTTTGTGGTGGACCAAGATACCGAAGGGTCGTACTTTCTAGACTAGGGAATGTGACGACATTCTCAGGTGGTCGAGCGCATCACCTAGGTTGAGGTCAAAGACCAATAGATTGCAGGCAATTGTTAGTTCGGTCCCAGATGTATGATACTCTCGGATTGTCATTTGTGAGGCATTTGTGAGGCCGAAGCTGAAGTCCACTGGTTGAGGTGTCGTCTGGACTTGGAGGTATGATATTCCAGTTGTCACCGAACACTAAGGCTCAAGATACCGTTGGGTGTAAAGGAGAGACACTCCCATTGTTCCGAGTATCGTGTGAGGATGCGAAGAGGACATATCCTGTGGTGTTGGCTAGTGCAGGTAGTATACGTGCCTTGTTTTTGGTGTCATTCTGAGTAATAGGATAGTTGTCTCAAGTGGAGATAGCACTGTAAGGGTCCTTTAGGTTGAACGAGTCTGTGATGGACTTGCTCCTCATAGGGTGGCTTGTTTATGGCAGTGTAGTACACCTTGGTAGCTACTTGTGGCCAGGGTTGGTTGCTTAGTACTGAGCAGACTTAGTGTGGTTTTTGGCTAGTGTGGCTGTGGTTGGGTTTTTGGCCAGTATGGCCTGTGCAATGTATGGACTTGCTCCATCTACCTCTACTACCTCAACCGCACGTCACAACCATCAAGGGTAAAGGGAGTATCATTCAATTATTCATTTTCCTTGCATAATATTGCATTCATAAACTAACCCATAGCATATGTATGCTGGGACAATCCTTGGCAGTATTTTGTTTCATTTATTCATGTTATCTGTTGTTTATTTCGATATTGTTTAGTACACTTAGACTAACCTAGATCTTTGTTTTTGTTTGTTTTAAAAGGAAGAAGAACACATAGCACGAGAAAGTCGTTGAGCAACATCCTGCCGTCGACCCAGCAAACCGAGGATCCACACAACTACAACACCATTGCATCTCCCTCAGGCATCTTGTTAGCCGAGCATCAAATCGACAAGCGGCGATCACAACAAAAAGGGTGTCAATGTGAGTGCACACGACGACGATCCTCATCAACCCCCATGAAAACCACATCCACAGATCTAGAGGTCACGGTGGGACAAGTTTAAGCCAACCCTTGTGCAATGTAAGTAATTTTCCCTTCTTTTTTATTTTATTTTCATTTTTCCAAGATCTAGGTGTAGTTTTCGGTCTGGAATCTGTGTGTTTAGGGTTTTGCGGTACCCAGACCTTTATTAGTGGTTTTTCTTAACGATAAATATCCTGAGTTTAACGTCGCCTATACAACTGACGTTGAGTCTTGTCACATTGTGAAGCGATGATACATATCAACGCCACATTTATAGGTGACCTAAACTGATCAGGGCTTGTTACTGTTGATCAGTTGTTTTTTATTGTTTACGCTGTCTTTTAAAGATCTGCAGTACTCTAAAAATCAAAACAATAATATCTTGTCCACTTATACTTTAGTTTTTTAAACTATTTTTCGGATCATTTTCTGCCCACCAATAGGGTGGAAACTAATTGTTTTACAATAAAATTAAAGTTCCTTAAGTAACCTCTTTTTGGTTAAGAACGATCAAGTCGAGTGAACCGGGCTAGCACAAGTTGCTTTCCCATGCTCTATGCTTGATCGTGATTATTAGATTGAGACCTTAGGGTGTTCTTGAGGCATATTTGTGACTCCATCTCTCTCCCTGAGTCAGTAATATATCCTAGTAGATACTTGATATTTTATTGTTCTTTGTTTATTTACAGTTTTATGGTTTGTTCGAAAAATGACCTTAACGACAGAATCCTAAGTTGTGGGCTCCTCTTTAGAGAGACAAACCCATAGCCTAGGCCCTCTTGTGGACCTCCGAAAGGTCCAAGAGTAGTACTTGACGAACTAAAATCCTATTGGGTAAACCCTAGAACCCTGAAGAAAGCCTTGTCCCCTTGCCTTGGGAACCCAACAGGTTGAGGGAATGCAGGATTAATTAATCAGTTAATTAACTACTTTAACAAGTAAAATCCAAGTTTGTTTGAAAACTTGTCTGTTAACTAGCTTTATTTAACTTTCCCTCTATCTAAGACAGATTTTGACAGTCTAGGAGGATAGCATAGTAGCTGCTTGTCTAACTGGCGTTGTTGTCTGTTGTTGACTAAAAAGGTGTCGAGTCTCGACATTGCCCTCATCAGCGATGTTGGGTAGACCACGTTTTGGATGCCTTGTTTACAGGGCAGTTTGTCTGTGCATACAATAACAGGTTATAAGGATATCACTGCAATAGTTTTGGGTCGTTATTTACTTTATTGAACAAAGTTATAAACATTTTCCTTTGTATTTCATTTGCATTAGAGTATGTATTTTTCATCTCTTTTTAGATACTTGTAATAGGTTAGAAGTAGTGTTATACAGAATTTGTATCTCTCTCTTTTAAGCTTGTAATTTCTTGAGAAGAAGGTTCACAAAGGAGGTTGAGCCATATCATCAGAAGCACACTACCCCCATGTCGACTAATCCAACATGTCAACCATGTTCGGTATGCCAACGTCAATGACTCAAGCAAGCAGTTCCATCGGTCAACGCGGATCTCTTTTCAATGCCCTAACATCATACGAAGGCCAGCCTTTTGATCAAGTTTGAGGAGGAGGGATGGGTTATTCTCAATTGCAAAGTACTCCTTTGACAAACCATTCACATACATTACTTGGCGGGGCAATTAACCATACTCATCAATTCATGGCCCATCATAACCTCTATGGCCCACAAATCCCAAGTACCATTGGATCTTCTCCTTTAAACTACCACCAGGGCCCATTAGCTTATGGGAAACACGCATACAGTGTTACCAAACCCAACTATCAATTTCCCAACACAAGGCCCATTGATGTAATACCTTACTACACTGGTCTATCCTTCCTCAATCCAATAGGCTGCACCATCTCCACTAAGTTACCACTCACATTCGTATCTAGAGGCAACCCCACCTTCATCCATGCAGTCCTCATATGCTCTAGCTCAACCCTCCTTCCCTTCTCAATATGGTACTCTTCAACAACAATGGGTCCATCAAGTCCAAGGGAACCAAGGTTAGGGGCAGTTAGCTACGCAGGGTTTGGATATCAAACGAATGATTTCAGAGGCACTAATTAAGATAAGGGTTAGATCAAAAACATTGGTCGGCTTCGACACATCCAAGTCCCCTCCCTTCGTTTTATCGCCTAGATTCAAGATGCCTAAGATGCAAAAGTATGATGAGATAGGTGATCCACGGATCCATTTAACTACCTTCGCCATGGATGTCCTGCCCTATCAACATGACAATGGGCTAATAGTATACCTATTCTTCAAGAGCTTAGAGGGAGAAGCATTGAGGTGGTTCAACATGCTTGGAACATTTGACCTCAGTGACTTTAAGATTGTGCTGGAAAAGTTCTTACAGCAATATGTCCATCGCATCCTGTACAAGCCAACAATAGGAAACCTCCTTGTTGAGAAGAAGAGGCTGGACGAGGACTTTGCAACATACCTTAGCAGGTGGAGAGACATGGCTGCCAGATCTGAATGTTATGTATTGGAGAGTTAGGCAGTCAAGGTCATAGCCTAGAACACAATTGGAGCACTCAGAACGGGCTTGTTGATGGACAACTTTTAGATGTATTCTCAGCTATATGAATGAGCCACAAGGGTCCTCTACAATAAAGAGGACCTACCATTCCTAGAGTCCGAAGGAAGGGACAAGAAGAATACCTTCGGCTACACATTGGAAGGCGTTACAAGCAACATGGCCTAGGTCTCGATTCAGCAAGGAGAGAAGGAGCAGTTGGTTCAATATCAGGGGCAGTCCATGCAATATTAGCCACAGTACCAGCAAGGGCAAACTCAACCAACGTAGCAATAACAACAGTCCCAACAATGTCGATACCAGTAGCCTCCCACCTATCTGATATATGCCCAACAAGCACAATCAGGCTATCAATACCAAGGGGAACAACCAAGGCAGATGTCCTACAACACCGTCCCTCCACCTCAGTATTATGGGCCCAAGAGGAGGAGCTATTTACCACTCCTAGAGCCACTCCACAACGTGCTCTAGATATTAGTGGAGAGTGGAGATCTGTAACCTCTGGCACCAACCCTGAACGCTTCCAATGTGAAACTGTCCAAGTATTGCCCGTACCATCAGAAGAACGGGCATACCCTAGAGGAGTGTTTCACAGTTAATGACAAAATATATGAGCCAAATGACCAAGGGGAAATCATGTGGACTGAGCTTAAAAAGAGACTGAGGGTGAGTCGAGGAAAGCAACATGAGATGTAGATTCATCAAGACCCCATACTCGATCACTCAATAACCCACATGGAGGTCGAAGACGTCCAATCAACTGTTCACCTAGAACTAATATTCATCCAGAACATACAAGTAGAATCTAAGCAGTCAGTTGAAGATGAAAAAGGACCAGACATGTCGGCAACACCAACTCAAGAGTTGTAGTCAGAAGGGGAAGATGTGTAGGAGACACACGAGGAAGCAACTAAAGATGCCATCGTCTCTGCTCAACAAAGACACACAAGGAGGTCGTAGTACCTTTCTTAGGCAAAAATAATTTAGACAACCCTTCTATGGTAGGAAAAGGTACACCTTTGATTACTAACATGTACTGTTAAGAGTGCAGGTATAAATCTCACAAGGTGTTAGTACATCAAGTCCCCACTGTGTGGTTGCACAAAGTCCCACCATGATGTTGCATGAAGTCCTGTCGAGAATGGACTCCTGTCTTTGGAGTTCATACAATGTATGCAGATACATCACTTCGATTAAGAGGTAAATCCCGATTTGGCAAAGGAAGGATTCACTCCATCACCTAGTTCTTTACTCATAGACTCCATTATTTGCCAAGTCGAGTTGTGAGACAACAATCCTTTCTTGAGAGTAGTGGTCATACTTGAAGACGAAAAACACTTGACAACAACAAATTGTATCCTTGCATTTTGCATATGTTTATATGGTTTGGGACCAACTGTACCCCATCGGCCTAACCTACCATATGGACCATTCATTGCAATGTGTGATTGACCTTGCATTTGCATTGTTTGCTTGAATCATGCATCCATACATTTGGTTATCATGTATTGGAAGTAGAGCATAGATGGAGCATTGTTCTTCATGAGTGTTAGAAACCTTAGAACTTGTGATCCTCCTATAACCAGTTCAAGTCCCACTTATCTAGTTTATTATTCCAATCTGAGCAAGCTCTCAAACAAGAAGTCACAACTATTTAGCCTTTTTATCACCTTGTTCTTTCAACTGACAATAGGGTAATTTCCCCAAGGTCATCCCTTAGTTTCTGTCCCGTTGAAGTGACATTTTGACATGGTTGACATGGTCTCGACACCAGCTGCGACACATAGCTCCAAAACCGGCTTGATCCCTCCATGACTAAGCCTTCAATATTATGGCATCCTTAATTGAACCACTTGGATGTTCGGTCATGTCCCGAAATCGAGTCTATTCACCCTTTTCCACCGCTTGGCTGTGTGATAATCTTCCGAAACTAGGTAGGTTCTACCATTTTGGCTGTGTGACCATGTCTCGAAACCAAAAGGTGGTTTTTTCGTTTGGAACCCATGTGGCAGACTGCTTAAGAGTAAGCTCCTTATTTAGGAAATACTCAATGGGGATATCATTCGTACCTTGGAGTCAATCTTGTTCCAAGATCAACTCCAAGGAAGGACATCTGTAGATATCCCATTTTTGCATTTCCTAGAGTTCATTTAGGATAGGAACCTTGACGTGATCTAGATCACATGGTTAAGGATATATAACATATTTTCCAGGTTTTTCATAATTCCTTTAAAAACATTTTGGGTTTTACGTGATTCAAGGTTGTTAGTTGTGGTAGAGTTAATACACTTTAACTAGAGGCAGGTTTGAGCCCCTTAAACATTTTCGATACGAGTCATTAGCTATGATAGAGGTGACACTCCCATCCTACTCAAATTGGTGGTAGATTTGAGTATTTTGATTTTAAAGAAGATGTTTTTATAATTTCGTGGAATTTCTGAAGTATTTCTGAGGTTTTAAGGTATCTTTATAAATTAAGATAAAAGATAAGAGGGTAAAATATAAAAGACTAGGATGTTGCCAATGTGAAAGGTAACGACCCTGGTCGCCACCTCAGAAGGCGACATACCTCGTCACCACTAATATGGGCAATAGGATGTCTTAGGGCCACAAGCACAGGTGACAGACATCCTAGATTTCTCTTTCTATATAATTTGTCATCCTGGACTTTAATATGATATATGGAACATTTATAAATGTTATCATGATTTTTTCCATAATTATTATAATTTCTATGATTTTCTAACACTTAAATATATATGCATATCATATAAATTATAATAAATGAGATGACTGAAAATTACTGAAATTTGGATGACTTGATAATTAATATTGCTTATCTTTATTTTTACCAAAAATGAGATTTTTATGATAAGTTATCACCTTTTTAATGTTATAACTATATTTAATCAAGATAATGCCTAAAAATAAAGATAAAATCCAAAATATCCAGATGATTGCCAATCTATATTAAATCTAATGTCCTTGATTTTAACTAATATTCTTGTAATTATTGGAGATTTAAAATTCTCAAATTTGATTTACTTGACATTCTAAATTTAAATTGAATTTGGAATTTATTTAAAATCTTTCTATTATAAAGATGATTCCAATAGTAGATTTGGTTGTTATGTAGTTAATAGATTTGTATGAGGATATTTTAGGATCTTAATTTTTGGAATTTTACCTTTTTAGTTTCTTGACGCCTTTAGAAGTGACAACTAGCTGACGTGGCAGATATCCTTGCCATTTAGGCATTGATTCACCGCATCTACCAAAATTAGAATCAATAGCCATGTCGCATTGTAGACACCCCGATTTTGAGGTGATTCATTGATAAGACTCCAGATGTTGCTTTGGATGGGGCTGATCCTTGAACCAACCCCAAACCCGTAGCAAGCCCGCAGCCCAATTAGAAAACCAGACCAGTAGGGGAGAGCACCTAGCTAGCACACTTACCTAGCACACCTAGCTAGCACACTTCCCTAGCACACCTAGCTAGCACACCTCCCTAGCACACCTAGCTAGCACACCTCCCTAGCACACTTCCCTAGCACACCTAGCTAGAGCACCTCCCTAGCACACATAGGTGGCGCACAATCTAGGCGCACATACCCGACGCACATCCCAGGTGCACACCACTTCGCAGGCTGTGGGCTGCTGGCTTTCCACCTCCTATGGCTGTTACCTCTAGCAACGAATATGCCATGGAATCTTCTAGGCTTTTCGTCTACGAGGCTCTCCCCATTCCCATGAGTTACCCATGAGAAAATCCAATATAAGGACACCCATAGGCAACCATAGGGAGAGGTTAGAAATCCTGAATTCAGCCATTCTGTTCTGAGCAAGCATCCTACACGAGTTTCTCCTTCTTTCCAGCAGCTTATTTTCGTTTCCTGGAGCACTCCCTTGCTTCCTAAAGCCTCCTTGGTCCTTCCAAAGCAATAAGGATCTCTTTATTTCTGATATTTCAAGAAGGAACATCTTGAGAGGTAGGCTTTCTACCTCCTCTTTCTCATTTAAATCTCATTTCAGAAACATGATAAAGCATGCTTGAAATCTTACATGTGATCTGATTTGTTCGTATTTTTGTAAAGTTTTATGATAAACATGCTTGCTCTCCATGCAAAATAATCTCCATGCTAATCTATACATTTGTTTCTAGTGTAAAATCTACATGAGTTATCTCCTTTTATCATTTCCTGGCACATAGCATTTTGCCATGCACTTATATGTTCTTGCACATAGAAATATGCTTATGATCTTCATTTGCATGTGTTCTGATTGGATTTACCCATACCATGTTTATTCCTAGGTTTTGCATGTTTTCATACATGAACCCATCAACTTGTTTTGGCTTCGAATGCATGATTTACATGATGATTCTTAAACCTATGCATCCACATCATATTTTCAGTTCTTAGCAATGGCATGAACCCATCTGCATTAGCATGAATCACCCTATATCTCTGCTGGGATGGATTCTGGATCAGATTGCAATCTGATCTAGGCTCTTTGGGGCGCACCACTCAGGTGCACCCAACCAGAGCACCACTCTGGCACACCCAGCAGGCGCGCCAGACTGGTCAGAGAACAGAACACTCGCATTGCATCACTGCTTGCATGGCTTTATCGCAGGGTTTTGAGCTTGTTTCTTTTATGACCGATGCTCTGATGTACCCAGATGTTACCTACATGCTTTTCAGTTTTGATCAGATTGCTTTTCGACTGTTTTCTCTATTTTGTTATTCAGTTCTAGGCTGAATTTGGTAGGTCGATTGCACCTTACTCCTTTGTGGAGAATCATGTGCATTGCCCCATGATCCAGTGGCCTTATTGAATCGTGCATTCTTCATCTAGTTCAAATACGTGAGACCTTGTGTGAGGCTACCTGCCCTTGAGCACAAGGTCATTGCATATACATGGTTTTTCCAAGTTTTACAGAATGATTCTACTGCGTACTTTTCCAGAGTGCATCCTCTGATGTTTTGGTTTTGCCTGGCCTTCTGTTTTTTCCTCAGCATGTTTTCCTGGCCCACCTAGACGCACATATGTGGCGCACCAAACAGGCGCAATGGCCTGTTTTCAGTAGCACACAGTAGGCTTTCATATGTTTTTTGCTTGCTTTCTTGACCCGATTTGCTTCTGGGTTTTCCTTTGGTTTTCTTCCTTGATGCATTAGGAAGGCATACCTTTGTTTTCAGTAGTTTTCCTACATTTTAGATTGCATTTAGGCATATAGAAAGCAAGGATGATAAATCGCTCAAGATATTAGATCTTTGATCTTATTATGCAATATTATTGCATTAACACTTGACCCGGCATACGAGCGATATTTCTGAGCATTAGGACACACCCCTACACATCATGTACCTGTACTTTAGACACCACACACATTTGCATGGCATGGCATATCGCCCTTGGGTGTACAGCAAAGGCTGCAAAGCCGACATCTCATTAGCAAAAGAGAAACCAATAGAAGACCGATTTATCGGGCGTACGAGGGTGCCTAACACCTTCCTCGTACGTAATAGGGATCCTTACCCGCATTTCTGGTTTACGAAGACTTTTCTTTTATTATTTTGCATGATTTTCATGTTATATGGTTTTCCTTGTCTTCCATTTGAATAGACTAGGTGGCGACTCCTGCATTTTGCATTATTTTATTTCTGCCGTGGCTTTGCCGACTTTGGCACATACATCATTTGTTGCCACCCTCGATGGCATGGTTACACGCATCTACAACGGCGATGCAATGATTCTGTTACCAGTTGTATCGACGACGAGATCTAAAAAGATATTTTTCCTTTTTTAAACGATTTTAATCCTAGCCTTTGATCTCATACTCATCTTTGACAAGATTTGGACCCCCAAAGCTCTATAAGTAGATCCCTTAGGTCAAAAGCTTGGGAAGAGGTAATTCAGAAACCCTAAGAAGCTAGCTAGAAACTCTAGAGAGAGATTTTAGGAGGGAGAGAAAGCTATAGCCCCCCACTCTGTCCAACCTCCATATGAGTTGTCCTAGATCCATAAGAGATCACCTCCTTCCAAGAGCCACAAGTGCCTCGAGAGCTCCATTTGCCTCCACTTCCTCAACCCCACGTCATAAGCACTAAGGGTGAAGGGAGTATCGTTCAATTATTCATTTTTCTTGCATAATATTACATTCATAAACTAACCCATAGCATATGCATGGGGGAACAATCCTCGATCAGTATTTTATTTCATTTATTCATGTTATCTGTTGTTTATTTCGATATTGTTTACTACACTTAGAGTAACCTAGATCTTTGTTTTTGTTTGTTTTGAAGGGAAGAAGAACACAACACAAGGAAGCTACTGGGCAGCATCCTGCCGCCAATCTAGTGAACCGAGGATCCACACAATCAGAAATCCCATAAAATGTTAAAAACATTTCTTTTAACATTAAAAAACTCAAATTTGCCACTAATTTGAGTAGATTGGGAGTATTAGCTCTGCCATAGCTAACAAGCTTGCACCAAATAAAAATATTCAAGGTACTCAAGCTTGCCACTAGCTTGAGTGTGTTAGCTTTGTCACAGCTAACAACCTTGAATCAAGTAAAATCAAGTAATATTTTTAAAGAAATCATGAAAAATCTAGAAAGTATTTTAAAAGTCCATAGTTGTGTGACTTAGGTTATCTCAAAGTTTCCTATCTTTAAATAACTCTCGGATATGCAAAAATAGGATATCTACAGATGTCCCTCCTTGGTGTTGATTTTGGAACAAGGTTAGCTCCAAAGTAAAAATGATGTTCCATTGAGCATTTTCTGAAATAGGGAGCTTGCTCTCAAATAGTCTGCCACTAGAGGTGAATGATAAGGGAAAACACCTTTTGGTTTTGGAAGATTGTCACACAACCAAAAGGTAGGGCCTACCTAGTTTTGGGAATTTATCGCACAACCAGGTGGTGGAAAGGGTAAACAGATTCGGTTTTGGGACGTTGTCACACAGTTGAACGATTCAACTAAAATACCGTCATATTGAAAACTCAGGTATGGAGGGATCAAGCCGGTTTTGGAGCTACCTGTCACAGTTGGTGTCAAGGCCAAGTCAACCATGTAGAGATAACTTCAATGGGGACGAAACTGAATGGAATGATCATGGGGAAATTATCCTAAAGCCAATCGAAAGATAAAAAAAAAGTGTGGCTTCCTATTTGAGAGTTTATTTGAATTGGAATAATAAAAAGTTAGGTGGAATCAAGACTGATTTTAGGAGGATCACATATTCTAAGGGCTTCTAACACTTTTGAAGAACGTTCCTCTGTCTGTGCTCTACTTCCAATGATATGAGAAGTAATGCATGGATGCATGATTCAAACAAACAATGATAATGTAAGGCTAATGTTTCATGCAATGCATGGTTCATATGATTGGTTAGATTGGTAGGGTACAATTGGTCCCAAATCATATAGACATATACAAAATGAATGAATGCAATTTGTTGTGGTCAAGTGTTTTCCGTCCTCGAGTGTGACTAATAGTCCCAGGAAAGGATTGCCATCCCACAACTCGATTTGGCAAGTAAAGGAGTTATATGAATAAAGAACTGAGTGAGAGAGTGAATGCTTCCTTTGCCAAACTGATGTTTTTCTTTTAGTCGAAGTGATGTGTCTATATACACCATATGAGCTCCAATGGTGTGAGCTCATTCTTCTATATTATTCTACTTTGGGGCCAAAGTTACTAATGTATGGTGGGATTTCTACTTGTATACTTAATAACATATGTTAGTAATCATAAATGAACCTTTCCTAGCTTTAGACGGATCGATTAAGTTACTTTTGCCCTGGAAATATATCATAGTATTCTAAACAATAGTCATTTAATCAACATTACTCATTTTTATATTTGGGAATGAGGTAGAGGGAATTTGTTTTGGCCTCAGCTAAAGAGATGGAAAATCGAAGCCTAGTGGACGTCGATTGTGAGTCATCCGTGGATGCTCTAAAGATCACTGCAGGACTCGTGTTCTTTGTGAGAAAATACACCCATGTTGTAACACACGCTTGAGTAGGACATTGACTCTATACCCGTGTGAGTTGATTGTTGCATCATAGGCCAGACTAATTCTAGTTTCCCTACTTACTAAGTTTCCACTTGCATGTAGGGTGAATGCACTACTTTGATTGGATTTTTTTATATTATTTTGGGGTTTTCTAAATTTTCTAGGTTTTTTTGGATTTTCTAATTTTTTTTTGGCTTTTTTGGATTTTCTATTTTATATATTTTTTAATTTTTAATAGGAAATGAGTACCTTTTTCAAGCCTTAGCCTAAGGTTTGCCTTTGCCATTTTAAGTATACCCTACAATCGTGGGCACGTCCCTTGTGTCTTGCCTATCCCTTTTAGGAATTTTGGTCTACACACTGATCCTTAACAGTCAGCCATTCTTTAACCTAGTTTGTCCTTGAATACCTGGGGTGACTTACTCTTTACCTATGTGTGAAAAGAGGATGGGGGTGACTCAAAGTACAACAAGCTCTTGGCATTGGCTTTGGCTTGGGTCTCACTCACCAGTGTTTGGTCCTAATGCGTATTTAACATTCCTAGGGTTTTCATTCTCTTTTGATTTTTCTTTCAACCTTCTTTTCTTTCTTCTTTTTCTTTTTCTTTTGCTTTTTTTTTTCCTTTTAGGGTTCCCCTCTTTTGTTTTTTCTGTAAATGCTTGTGTAACGCCCTGCTACCCGTAGGCACTACCAAAATAGAACCACTACCCAATTACCATAATTAAACAAATAAAATAATTGGGATGGGCCAGGCAACTACCCAAGAACGGTGTGCGGCTAGTGGCACAGGAGAACTCGAACACTAGAGATTGGACTACACTTCAGCTGCGCACCTGAAAAGTCCAAATCCTAGGCAAACAAAACACGCACGAGTGACTTTTAAGTCACCTAGTACCTGTCCCACACAAAATCACGATAAAACAATGAGAAAACACAAATCTTGATTTATTTCAAAAACATGATCTTACCTTATTTAAAATCACAAAACCATGGAATCATTATCCAAAACCATGCCATTTCAAAACATTTCCTTTCTTTCTAGGTGACACGACGGGTTTCCTTATGCTGTGTGTGGTTTTTCTGAGATGGTTTCAGACGAAGATTTGGTTTGAGAGAATGCACGAAATGGTTTGCAAAATGCATGTGATTTCACAGAAAATAATTATTATGATTTGAAAAGACATGGCTTGCAAAGTGTATTTTTGGATGATCGTGATTAAGTTTTATGGATTTGGAAATTTTCTGAAATAGTTTTGAGAACTGTGATTTGTGAGTTTATCGTGGTTTTTCATCAAGGTCTTTGGGTGGATGTGTACTAAATGACATTGATGTCACTCACATATTTCTTTTTTGTGTTTTTGTTTCCGGTGTAGATTAAGGAATGTAGTCTAGTCCTAGTGCACAGTTAGGAACCACATAGCCGCATACTGAAGTTCTAAGTAGTTGTAGACTTTAAGTTTTATTTCCCTTGTTAATCTTTTCTTTTTTTAGTTATTTGATTAATTACTTGGGTAGTACTAATACTAATATGTAGTGTAGTGGGACGTTACACGCATTTATTACCACAAGTGTGCTTAATATTCAACCAAATAGTAACCTTTCTTTGGGCCAATTATTATCTGTATGAATCTCAAACACACAAATATCTTCTATGTCAAATAGGCTAATCTAGGTAAGAAAGTCTACTTTGGTAGAGTGTTGCTTTGATTAACCTATTCTTACAATAAAAAACAATTTATATTTAATTACTAATAATGAATTTATTTGACGCCATAGATCATGAATTAACATTTAATGCATGTTAAAACTTTCATGTAAAAATTGAATTATGCAAAAATTAACAATGCAAAATAGCATAATATTTAATAATGCAAAAATTATCATTGCAGAATGTAAGAGCCCCCTCTAGCACCACAAACTAGCATCAATTCTATCCAGGGCAATTACTAAATAAATAAATAACAGCCCCCTCTAGCACCACAAACTAGCATCAATTCTATCCAGGGCAATTACTAAATAAATAAATAACATTATAGGAAGTTAAATAAATAGACAAGTAATTGAAAACAAAATTAACCTACTTCTACCCAAGATCTATGGTGTACAGTTATGTGGCTCTATCTATGTGTACTAGACTAGATTGCAACTTCACAATCTGCACCTACAAACAAAAACTACAGAAAATAGGCATGAGTGATATCCATTGTCACCTAGTATGTGCCTACCATAACCAAAAGACCTCAAACCAAGAATTGGAGTTGCCACAACCAACTCTAAAGTCACATGACTGCCACCCTTGTTAGTACCAATACCAAACTAGGAAAGACACCAAAACCCGCAAACACAACTATCGATCATTCAAAAAATCCTTTTCTTAAAATATGCATTTCAAATCCATAATCTTTATTTTCTTTGAAAACACATGCATTTTTTAAATCACTTTATGCATTTTCAAAAAGCCAAATGACAGCTAAAACCATCTCAAAACCACAATACACGCACCTAGTGCCAAACCTATTGTGTCACTTTGGCCACAGATGACTGATCAACCCAAGCAGTTGTTGGGGACTTGAACCCTGATTCATACTCTACTACCATGAAGAATCACCTCGTGTAGGAGTCTATTCGCCTTGGGAAATCGTCCCTCAAAGTCCACTATATATATAATTGTACAGGGTATGTCTATCGACATTCCTTGGTACTCAGGCTACCCAGGGACTCGAACTTTGGACCCTACCAGCATTGTGCCTAGGTTCTCCAGGGACTTAAACTCTGGACCCTACAAGGCCCCTAGCCTCGAGGACTTGAACCTTGGACTCTTTAGCATTACGTCTCGAGGACTCACACTCCTGATCCCACTGGGAAAACTCAGAACCACTACCTCAAACTTGCACCCAACCTTTCAGAGATATTAAATACCCCTAGTCCACCAGTACAATCCTACGGCTACATGGCTTTTACCACAACCACGGAAAACTCTTTTTCAAAACCATTTTTAAATATCTTTCATCACAAGATTCTCCATGAATCAACATATTATTCAAAACATTAAAATCCTCAAAAGAAAGCAACCCAAACACCATCAAAATAGCATCCGAATGGACCTAAAACGCGTGACCAACCTGTGATACCAAACTACGGTCGAGCCTTGACAGACCAAATACCATGTAACACAGTAACCCAAAAATGATCGCCTGGTTTGGATACCTTTGGCTATCTCACCACGGGAAACCATAAATTCCGTAAAATACATCAAAACGAAAACCTCGAAGTGCTCTACCATTTGGGATAAAAATCACAAGAATTCAACATACGCAGTTCAAGATATTAAAAATCAAAGTATCGAAACTCATAAAGATAGTAACTATACATATGAAAAATCATTGAAAAATCTTCTAAAAATTCTATAAAATTACAAAATCTCTACCCCACAATGAAAATAAGCTAATCAACATATTTTTATCATTTCTCTTGCATAACAAAGAAAAGAAAGACAAGATAGGCTACATACACGCATGCATTGGCGAGCTTTCTCCTTTTTCTCTCTCTCTCTCTCTGCTTCTCCTTCTTTCTTCTTAAGCTCTGCTTTCTCCTCCTCTTCTTTTGTTTGTTTTCCTTACTTCTCTATTTTCCTCCTTCGACTAACACCTCCCTACTCCTCTTATAATCATGCATGGCCGACAGCCTCCACAATGCCCGAACATAAACATGGGGGAGGTACGGTGTAGGTTAAAGGCGAGAAGGAAAATCCCGTTGTAGACACCCCATATGCTTGCAATTGGACCTTAAACCAAAACTCTAGACCTAACCCTAAAATCCAAAGCCCTAGGCTAGCCTAAACCCTAGTCTAAAACCATAGGCTTAGCAAACCCCAGCCTAAAATCCTAACCCTAGACCTAAACCCTAGTCCTAGCCAAAACCCTAGATATAACCCAAAAACCCTAAATCCCAGCCTAAAACCTTAACCCTAGAACTAAACCCTAGTCCTAAACCCCAGACCTAGCCAAAACCCAAAACTTAATCCAAAACCCTAAACCTAACCCAAACTCTAAAACTAATTCAAAACCTAATCCAAAATCCTAGAATTAATTCAAAACCCTAAACCTAATCCAAAACTTAATCCAAAATCCAAAATCTAACCCAAAACCCTAGAATTAATTCAAAACCCTAAATAAAATCCAAAACTTGATTAAAAACCCTAAATTCAACCTAAAACCCTAGAATTAATTCAAAACCCTAAATAAAATCCAAAACCTGATTAAAAACCCTAAATTCAACTCAAAACCCTAAACCTAATTCAAAACCCTAACTTAAACCCTAAATCAAATCCTAAACCCTAAATCAAACTCTAAACAACAAAAAAAAAACTAAACTTTTCTCTCTCCTTGAGGAGAGAGAAACTCCCACGAAAAAGGGGCGGTTTTCCCTTTGCTCAGTGGTTCCCCGGCAGCGGGATCGCTCTTCTTCATGTGGATCGTGCTAGGCTTTACCGTGATACTGGTAGCCGTTTCCTCCTCCTAGGGCTAGATCGGCTCTTTGGAGCTTGATCTAGCTCTGAGCTGTTGTATTCTCGCCTTTTTGCTGATGCTTTTCCCGCCGCTGCGGGACTCCGGGCGTCGGGTCCATGGGGGCGGAACCTTCGAGATCGGGTTCTAGGGTTTGTCCGATGTTGGGCATGAGTTCTCTGATTTCAGGTTCGAGGAATTCTGATCAAGAAGATGGGTTGAGGCACACCTGTGAGGTTGGGCATGCTGGCCCAACACCTCGGTTGAGGTAGCAGCCGGGTGACCCCCTTAAATCACCACTGCAATTCCGAAATCCTAGAAATGCTCCTGTAATAAGTCGTCCCATCTCGCTTGCTGCTGCTACTCGAGAGACGCATGAAGTCCCTCTTTTCCCGTGCATTCCGGTAAGAAAACCAGTGTGTATTGATGGCGAGGAGGTTATTCATTTTTTTGCGGAGGAGGTCAATCAGATGGCAGTACCATTCTCTTGGTCCATAATTGGCAAATTCACTACGGGATGACCTACGCTGATGGATGTGCTTACATCTATGAAAAACGTTATGAATTTCCAGGAGGAAATCTTCCCGGTGGCTTTGGATTAGAGACATATATTGATTCGATTCATGAATAGGGAAGACTTCGTTAAAGCTTACATCAAAGAGGCTTGGTTTATTAAAGGGAAAAGGATGAGAGTATTCAGATGGTCCCCAAACTTTGCGATTGGCTTTGAATCATCTTGCACTCCTGTCTGGGTTGGCTTCCCTATGCTTCGAGCTCATTTACATGATCCAGGGGCAATTCAATCTTTAGCAGGCTCTATTGGAAAGTTCCTGTGCATGCATAGAGATGTTTCCAGTTTCACAAGACCTGGCTATGTCTATGTCTGTGTCGAGATAGATTTAGCTAAGCTAGTGAAGAAATTTATTACAATTGATAATGGAGGCCAAATTATTAAACAAGAGGTGGACTATGGCAGATCGCTTCCCCCATTTTGTCATTTTTGCTCTATGATAGGGCATTTGGCCACCGAATGTAGAAGACAGAAGCAAGATGGTGCAATGGTGGGTGCATCAACTAATGTACATCCAGAGTAGATAAAACTCGTGAAAGAGAAAAGCATCCGTAAGGCAGGTAATTCTAAAAGTGCTAGGCGTAGAGCAAATAGAAATTTCAGGTTGGGAGGATTAAAAATTGCTAAAAGCACCAAAACTGGGTTGCTAGGGGTTAAAATTAATGAAGTTAAGAAGGATGAGCAGTTGGAGAGCAATCTGTTGGAGGCGAAGAAGCTGTCCATTGTCAGTTGTAAAGGCAAGGAAGTGGTTCTGGAAGGGCCCACTGGGGAGGATGTAAAAGATGGAGGTTGGACCTTGGTTGCTAGCAAGAAGGGTCGAAAAGAGGGGTCTTCCTACAGAGGGGTTGCTAAGAATTTTATGCAAATGAACTCAAAGGAAGATATAGGTGTATCTGTAGATGCGAGTTGTAAAGCAACCAAAGTTTATGGTGTGCCTCCTTTGGAGGAAAAGCTCCATCCTAACAAGAATTCTGTAGATAAAGTGAAGGTGAATCCTGTTTGTAATTTAAAGAAGTCAGCTACTTATATAGGCTCTGCAGAGAGGACAGCTAGGGACGACACATCAAAGAGACTGAATAATGAGCTGCAAGAAAATGAAATACTTCTCAAAGCCAGGGCCAATGCTGAAAAAGAAAGAAGGTTGGAAGGGTCCAGTCATTCCCACGGAAAATCTAAGTTTCAAGTTGAGGACAACCTGCCTTGGGAGTTACGGAATAAAAGGTTGGAGAAATTTCTCCAAAATCAGTCCAAATTTATGGAAAAGCATGAGAAACCAGCTGTGAAGTCTGATATAAGGCAAAGTCAGAACTTTAAGGGGAAGGAGGCTCTCAATCCTGATGAAATCACAATGCTGGGAAGTAAGGAAGATATTGCTGAAGATGTGAGGCTCTGCCTTGGGGCTGAGTATAGTGAGAGGGAGTTAAAAAGCTGTTTCCCTCTTGTAGTACCTGACCTTGATGAGAGTGCTGAGGGGGAGAAAGTGCAGACTGTTAACTCTTCAGCTTTTGAGAATAAGGGAGATGTGATGAAGCATTCACAATAGTGGATACATGGATTGGAAAGTGATGTAGCAGGGGGCATGCTGTTAATAGCCACCAATCTTGTCTCAAGAGTTTAGAAATCAAGAAAGAAGGACTCTCACGATCAAAAGGAAAACATCCAAGCCACAACACTTCCGATCAGAGTCACCTATTTGGTGCTAGAAGGAGTATAAAGGATGATATTAAAATGCTGAGAGATGCGAATTACTCAATGGTTGAGATTAAGGAAGCTTGTCCTGCCCTTATTGTTGTTGCTACACAAATGGAGATGGATTTCAGGGAATTGTTGGTGGAGAATAATGATCCTAGTAGTGAAGAGGGCCCCAACTTATCAGGAGGTTTGTGGTACAGGCATTACTCTGACCCAGCCCTCATTGAGAGTAGTAGGCAGGCAGTTTTGTCTGAAAGTTACTCTGCTGAATTAGAGTTAGCCAAGGAGGAAGTTTCAAAATCCAATGACCCATCCTGGGTTCCTGGGAAGGACTTGCACTCAGAGGAGACTCCGGATGGTGCTGATGGGTATGTGTTAGATTCTAGGTCCAAGACTCCAGAGACGGTATCTGAGGATGGGGGTATGATACAGGACACTAAGAAAAAGAAACCAAGAACAACTAAGTCAAATACTATGAGATACAACCTCAAGAGCAAGACTGAGTCTTCTACTAAGTTCTTCAGTCAATCATATCTCTCTGAAAGTGAGAGTTATGTTTAATACAATCATATGGAATTGTAGGGGGATTGGAAATTCCCCCACTGTAACTCATTTGAAAGGTCTGATCAAGAAATATAAAGTTGAGCTTGTTGGCATTCTTGAACCCATGGTAAGGGAGGAGAAGATTAATGGTATCTGCAGGCAACTTCTCATGGATGCATTCTGGGTTAACTCTGAATCTGGATCCAGAATATGGGTGCTCTAGAAGAACTCGCTCACTCTTCAAAATATTGGGGAGTCTGGACAAGCTTCCACCTTCTTAGTGAAGGACTCCTCTGGGAAATCTGAACATTTCACCTGTGTGTATGCTTCATGTGAGAGGTGCAAAAGGAGAGACTTGTGGGTGGACTTGCTAAATTTGGGAGTTGTTACCACTACTCCCTAGTTTCTTGGAGGGGATTGGAACTATGCAGTTAAGTCTTTAGAATTCGTTGGCAGAGGGGATTTTGATATTCCCAGTTTTGATGATTTTGGGGACTTCATCCAATTCACTGGACTGGGAGAACCTCACCACTCAAGCAACTTCTTATCTTGGTGTAACAATCAGCAAGGAATAAATAGGATATATAAAAGGTTGGATAGGGTGTTAGGGAATGCTGAGTGGTTGGACTTGGTTTCCCACACAGTCTCTTATCTAGATAGAGTCCACTCGGATCATGCCCCCATGCTGATATCAATACAAGCTCCTTGGTCTGGAGGTCCCAGCCCTTTTAAGTTCCAAACTATGTGGATTGAACACCCAAAGTTTATGGACCTAGTGAGAGAAAAGTGGAACTATTCTGCCAATCCTTGCCCTATGCTGAATTTGAGCCTGAAACTTAAGGGTCTCAAGCAAAATATCAAATGGTGGAATAAGTATATCTTTGGGAGTGTTACTCAGAAACATGATCAGCTTCTAGCTGAGATTACCAGCTTGGATGAGCAGCTTCAGGAAGCCTAGGATGATAGCATCTGGGAGCAATACTTAACCACTAGAAAAGACTATCTTGAGAATGAAAGGCAGCTCGAGATTTTTCTGAAATAGAAGGCCAGAGTTTAGTGGTTGATGGCGGGTGACAGAAACAGCAAATACTTTCACTCTACTCTTAAAGATAAACGTAGGAGTAATGCCTTTTCATACTTATTGAAACAATGCAATGATGACAGGCCTAAGATGTTGAACATGGGAAGGAATTTCTTCATGAACCTTGTTCAGGAGGAGGGATGTCTTCCTAACCTTTATCTACTGGATGTCATTCCTCATTCTGTCACTTCAGAGGATAATGCTTTTTTTCTATTCCTTCCAGTGAGGAGATAAGAAAGCTATTTTCTCGATGGATTCTGATAACTCCCCTAGCCCAGATGGATTCACTGTTATCTTCTTTACTTCTTGTTGGGATATTGTGGGCAAGGATGTAATTGAGGCCACTCAAGCTTTCTTCAAAGGGAACCCTCTGCCTAGAAGTTGGAAAGCCACTTTCTTATCCTTAATCCCCAAGAAGGATCAAGTGTGTGAGTTCTCAGACTTTAGACCGATCAGCCTATGCAACGTCTGCTATAAAATTGTTTCCAAGATTCTTGCAAATAGGTTGAGCTCTGTCCTACCCAAACTAATTTCTCAAGAACAAGGAGCATTTGTTAGTGGTAGGCTCATTCATGAGAACATTGCCCTAGCATAAGAACTCATACAACATATTGACAAAGGAAATAAAGGAGGCAATGTTATACTCAGCATTGATATGGAGAAAGCCTATGACCGGCTGAATTGGGAATTTTTATTTGGGGTGCTCAGCAAATTTGGCTTTGATGAATCATGCCTGCATCTGATAATGCAGTGTGTGGTGACCAATTCCTTTTCTGTTGTGGTTGATGGTTCTTCTACCGAATTCTTCATGGGGTCGAGAGGGTTGAGACAAGGAGACCCTATTTCTCCTGCCCTTTTCATACTTGTTGAGGAGGTTCTAAGTAGAGGAATATCTAAATTGATGGGGAATGGCTGTTTACTGTCATTTTTTGTGCATAAGGATTGCCCTGTTTTATCTCATTCCTCTTTGCGGATGATACTTTGGTTTTTCTGAATGGGAGAAAGAAATCTGTGAAAGCCCTTATGGAGCTCTTGCTGGAGTGTCAACTAGCCTCGGGTCAGAAGGTAAACCCTGCTAAGAGCTACTTGCTGGTGTCTCATAAACTGGCTAACAATAGAGTTTGAATGATTCAACATGTGACTGTCTTCTCTAAGGGGACTCTTCCTTTCATTTATCGTGGATGTCCAATTTTTAAAGGATTCACTAAACAAATCTACTTTGAGGGAATGGTGAACAATATTACTCAGAGAGTGAAGGGGTGGAATGCCAAACTCTTATCCCCAGGAGGCAGAATAGTTCTTATTAAACATGTACTATCTAGTATTCCAATTCACATGTTGTACATCTATGATATCTCGGAGGTGGTCCTTGACAGAATCAACAGATTTTTTGCAAATTTTCTCTGGGGTGATCAGGATGGTGTCCATAAGAGACATTGGGTGTCCTGGAATTATGTGTGCTCACAGTTGGAAGAGGGTGGTTTGGGGATCAGGAAACTAAGTGATGTTATGCTAGCTCTCCGTATGAAGTTTGCTTGGAGGGTGAAGACTTCCAAGTCTTTGTGGGCTGAGTTCATGAGGGGAAGATTTTGTGAGATGGTTGAGGTCTCTTCGCTGGTTAAGGGTCCTGCTAGGTGGAAAAAACTACAAATGGCATGGATTGCCATGAGAGAGCATATTCAGTGGTCAATTGGGCAAGGATTGGTTAGTTTCTGGTTTGACAATTGGTCCACCTTGGAGCCTCTTGCTGAGATCACTGACACGTTTATTCAGGATCCAACATTGACTGTGAAAGATGCTTTCCAGAGTTTTTTTAGCATATTTGATATGCAACTTCCTAGTCACATCCTATATGGAATTCTTGACCTACAGATCAATATCAACGTTGATGAGGATACCATGATCTGGGACCTCAACGCTGATGGCTCCTTCTCTGTTAAATCGGCATGGGAACTGTGTAGGGTCAAGAAAGATCTGGTTTGGTGGGGATTAAGCATCTGGGACACCCTCCTACCCACTAAACTATCATTCTTCCTGTGGAAGCTATGCTGGGGGAGACTAACCACTGATGATAGATTGTTACAGATGGGCTTTGCTTTCCCATCTAAATATGTGTGCTGCAAGGCTAATCACCAAATAGAGAATGCTTGTCATTTGCTATTTGAGGGAGAATGGGCTTCCATTTGCTGGAAATGGTTTACCAGTTGTTTCCAATTGGACACCTCTTATGGATGTTCATTCTCCCAATGGTTACAAAAGATACTTACCAGAAGAAGTAAGGAATCTTTTCTTCAAAAATTCAGGAGGTTGATGGCTGCTGCAGTGCTCTAGGAATTGTGAAAAGCTAGGTGTTTGTGCAGGTATGGGGGTATAATTCCTTCTGTATACCAGATACTACTGAATATCAACTTGTGGACTAAGGATTTTGCCATGCTGTTGAAGGACATGAGGTGTCTAAATGATAAGGAAGCCCATATTTTGCACTCTTTCTAGATTTTTGGGATTCCTACTATTCAGATAACTCACACCATTGTACACTAGATTAAGCCTCCCCGTGGTACTTACAAACTGAACGTGGATGGGGTTGCTAGAGGAAACCCTAGCCTAGGTGGGGGGGGGGGGGGGGGG
>JAMKQA010029529.1:0-25709 GCA_024699735.1 Posidonia australis
TCTATATATATATATATATATATATATATATATATATATATATATAGACATACACACACACACATATGTGAATATTAAATGAAAGAAAGGGTATTAAATGGACAATTAGTACGTGTTAGTGGTGTTTTCCCCATGTGAATGGCATGGAAGAATGTGGAACCCAAATAAGTGTATTTGGGAATGGTTTTGGATTTAAAGCCCTAATAATGAATAAAAGTGATTGGATGTATGGTTTTTGAGTAAATACGAGCATGAGACCCAATTTATGATTTTAAAGCATGGTTTTTCATAATTTTGAGTTGCGACCCCAGATAAGGGTCAAGTGTTGCATGGGAAAAGATTCCTGCAATCAAGAGAATGAAATGAAAATGGTTTTGAAAAGGAAAACTTAAAGAGTTTTGAAAATAAAGCACTAATAATGTATTGAGGAACCACAAGGGTTGGTGTCGACAATGTGGTAAGAGTATGAGGCTCCAATGAAACCAATTGTCAGATACGACTATGGTTGCCAAACTCATGACGGTGTAGGCTGAGTCTGGGTTATTGAACCTAGTTGTTCGGGTCACCGAGCTCATGATGTGTAGGTTGGGCCTGGGCATAAGAAACCTAGGTGTCTGGGTCACCGACGGTGTAGTCTGAGCTTGGGTCATTGAACTTAGTTGTTCCGGCCATCGATGGGATGTCAGATGAAGACGTATTCCTGTGCATATATGAAAGAGATTGAGGTTGGTTGGCCGGGCTGATGGCATCCTGCACGAGAAATTTCACTACGGTAGTGCAGAGAGGTAGGGGAAATGGTGTCCTCACCTACTGCTTGTGTGCTTGGTTACCCCTAATTAAGGTAACATCAATAAAGAAAAAGTGGAAATGAATAAGAAAAGAAATGTGGTTTGGCTAGGATTGGACTTATGAATGGTCCTATATTCCTGGAATAAAATAATGATTGTGTTTTAACCAGTTACCAGTCAATATTTATGATTTTGATTTTGAGCCCGAGAGGCATTGTGTTTTAGACTGGATTTGGTTGGAAATGCGATTTCTCAAGATATGACTTTTTGAAAGTGGTTTTGGGTAACATGCCTGGATCCAAGGCATTACACCAATGTTTAGGGTCGATAGGTTACTCCGCCCATGTCAATGGGAGAGCAAGAAATGTTAGGACGATTATCATTTTCGAAAGATACACTGAGAGTAGCAATCAATAAAAGAGATTAGTAGAAAGATAAAATCAAGAGACACTAAGTTATCGGACTTGTGAACATGATAGTTTAGCTTATCAACCCAAAAGGGAAAAGGGGCATGATAGGATATTGGACCTATCGACAACATGTAGCAGCAACAGCAACACTTCAACAGTGACAATAGCAGCAACAACAACACCCTCTAGATCACCTCCCTCTCACTCTCTTTGATCTATCTCCCTCTCAAAATCTCTGTCCCTCTTGACTATGGTGTGTCCTCCAAATACCACCCATGTGCCTTTATTTAAAGGTAACACGAGTCCAACACTATTCATGAATAGTGTTCGTAGACACCTCGATTTTGTGATCATCTATCAATGGACTAATTTAGAAAATCTAGTCCAGCTATGAGAAAGCTCTCACACAGCTCAAAACCTACCTAGAATCCACACCCAAGTACCCAAGTCAATCCTTGGTCCAAACTGTTAAACTTTAAACAAGGATCTATAAAAGCATGCCTTATATTATAGTAGGTGCAGGAGACAAGTGCATGATTCCAAAGCGGGTTCCTAGCATGGGTTTCTAGTGCGGATTCCTAGCATGGGTTTCCAACATGGTTATCCAACGTGTACCCTAACTCAGTTTTTACTACAAGGGGCAAACTTGTCATAGCACTTGTTGGCATGGATTCTGAGGCCCCTCATTGTCTCCTATGGATTTGTGGTTGTTGCTTGATGTGTTTGGACCATCCTATCTCCCTCTATATACACAATACCCAATCCAACTATTTAAAACCAATCTGAACCTCTTGTCTTACATTGTTTTTGCCATCCAACGGTTGTTATACAACAACAACACTTATAAAACTCCACCATAACCGCCCATGATGAGGATCACTCCTCCTGATTTTGAATTCTAATTCCAACTCCTTCTGCTCTTGTTCTTACTTATGCTCTCCTCCTCCTTCTCTCTTCTTGCTTCCCATCTAGTTTGCATCATGAGCATGAGAGAGAGAGAGAGAGCGAGAGAACACCTTGAGTAAGTGAGAGCCACCATCACACCTCCACACTCACTTTTGCCATCACAAGCCACCCACACCTACGTACCAACCCCCTCATAGCCCATGAGATGTGGAGATAGTAGCTTGAAGCTTGCCAGAGGAGTCGTTGACATGAATTCACCACCATGAGATAAGAACGGAGCACATTCGAAGCTCTACGTGCAAGGTCAGTCCATTCACTCTAGAATGTAGGTTTTCTTTGCTCCATTGTTACTATAATGCCTCTGTGTTCTCCTCATGGTTTGCCGTTTGGTTTCGTTCATGCTGCATGATGCTTACTGCCTACATTTGATGGGTTCTGTCATTTCTTTAGTATTTCTAGTTGTTTCTCTTCAACATGCATTTGCTTTCTTTGCTTCTTCTTTGCTCCTTGTCCTTCTTCAATCTCAGAGTACACCTGGGGTGGCCCTAGCCTTGGGACTCTCACAGTTCGATCATCCATGAAAACATGAAAAGTAATGAAGGTGGGTCGAGTGTTCATGCTTGCTTTGAGTCAATTTCGATTCGATTATGCTGTCTTCTTGCATTGACTTTCCTCATTCCTGGATACCTTACTCCTTCTCTGTGATTTTGGTTTGTAAGTTTGAATCTTAATGCAATGATTAGTGGCAACTAAAACCAAAATAAAGGTTTTGGGCGTATAGGAGTCGCGTGGGTATCCCATGTGTGTATCCAGCATGAATTACCAACACGGTTTGCCAGTGCAGTCCCTTGTCCCATTCCCTGGCAGTCACAGTGGAGTACTTGACTTGTTTTACTGACTCTTTCCTCTCAGTTTCCCACAACCAGATTTTCCCCTTTGCATGTTAAATTTTTCATGTGTAATATCTTAGAGCATTCATCCCTTTTGCATCCCCTATTATCATTGTATATTTCTTTCTCTTTGCACACATGAGTGATTAAACATGAAGAAATCGATGCTGTCGGGGGTGTATTGTACGTAATAGGAGTTTTTACCCCTTCTTTGACCGTGAGGACCTCATGTGCCTTATCCATTGGCTTTGGAGTTTTGCATTTTTATTTTCATTTTTTATTGCTTGTGGTTTTGCACGCCTTCTGCTTTGAGTAAACTAAGTGGCAACTCCTTCCTTATCCCTCTCTTTCTTTGCTTGATTTTCAAGTTGAGATCCAACTCAGAGATCGCTCCTCTACGGTCGCTTGGTGCATGTGCTCGATTGTGTCGCCAATGGATTCTCCCCTATGGTTACAGTGTCGTCATGGGATGGTACTGTGAAATGGTATTTTTTGACCATCGCTTGCTTCACATGGTCACGGGGTACAACACACAAAAAGGAAACCCAATGAGAGAAAACACCCAAAAAAACACTTTGATTACCCAATAATATTACATCAATGGTAATCAAAACACAAAACCAAATGACAAGGCTCACTCCCACTTATACAACATGATCACCAAAACCAAGTGTGATAACCAATTTCCAAACCAAAACTCACAACTTACAACATTCTAGATTGCTAAAACACATCACTAAAACACATTTGGAACACGTGCCCACAATAAGCATAGGTTACCCATGCCAAAAACATACGCCATTCAGATGCATAGTATTAAAGCACAAACAAAGATCATAGATGTTACATTGACATCTTCTTTGAGGTTAGGGATGTCAATGAGGGCGACGTTGAAGCACTAGATATAGTCCCTCAACATCTCTCTTTGCTTTTGGACAATGTATAAGAAGTGGTTGGAGACCTAGACCCTCCTCCATCAACCCATGAAGTCGGTGTATAATGCATGGCTCCACTCCTCAAACTAAGAAATAGAACCACTTTTCAACCTCGAAAACCATGTCTGAGCTAGAAGCCTTAAGGTGGTGGGGAAAATCTTGTATAAAATGGCATCAAGTGCCATCTACACCCCTATCAAATCCAAGAAAACCATCACATGGTCCACAAGGTTAGAGGTGCCAATGTAGTGCTCCAAGTGTGGCACCTTGAACTTATCAAGAAGAGCCTTCGCTTTCACTTCTTCCACGAAAGGAGTGGATATGGCCTTTATATGCACTGCCCCATAGGGTGCTCTTCCCCTTATACATTTCTATCAGGTGTTCCACCATCTGCATGAAGCAATCCTGGATTGCTTGGTCTGTAACAACCTGAACCGTTACTACCAATTTCATTAGCCCAATTAAAACCAAACATAATTTTACAGAATAATTAAAGGCTAACTATGATATCTTGACTACTAGGAACCTGTAGAGTGTGGCTAGTGACCCTGACTATATGCACTAGTGAAATACCAACTACCATCTGCACCAATAGATGAAAAACACCAAAGAACAAACGTGAGTGACCAGAAAGTCACCCAGCACACACTCCACTAAAACCCACGTGAAAACTGGGCAGAACCAACAATAAAAAAGAAATCTTGGCAGACATTAAAATTGTTTTTAAAATTGTTTCTCATTTTCACCAAATTCACTGAAAACCATTTGTATAGCAAAACGGGGCCCAATTGGTCAAAAACTGCAGAAATAAGCACAGAAAACCAAAATCACATAGTGAGTTAAGCTATTCGATGCTAAGTAATCCACTCTGGCCACAAGCAGAGTCTTCCCATCCCACGGAAGACCACCACTAAGTTTGCATTGCCATGGACAACTATCCTATAGAGGAGTCTTCCCATCCCAGTGTTCTTCCACTTGAGGAACCCTCAAAAGGTTAACCTCACACCTGAAAAGCTTGCTCACCCTAGTCCTGGGTGAGTCGTCCCTCTACCTAAGGAATAGACCTAGGGTACGCCCTCTCGACATCCTACTCAGTACTTGAATCCTACTCCTAGGCTTTAGCAGCACCAACCACAACTCGATACTCGTAACAACTAGGCTATCACGTCCAGCTACTCAAGAGTCTCATATCTCCCTTGTCCGCTACTACAATACCACTAGGTACTACCAACACCCTAAGTCTTAGTGCCCAGAGCAACCGGAGTCTCACACCTCCAGGTTTGGAAGGCACCTCGACCCATGGACCTCAACCTTGGCCTCATAAATGACAATCCAGGAGGTTCATACCTCAATGGGAAGGCAAACACTTGCCTACAACCTCTTGGTCTTTGACATCAACCTAGGAGACACACCCGACACTCCAAGAGTGTCGTCACACCCTCGGGTCCAAATAGTACGACCCACTGGTCACTCGGTCTAGCACACGAGAAGAACCAGGAAAAGTCTTTTAAAACATTATCAAATCTCTTTTGGAACTCATTTTCAAACCATTTATAAATCACCAAATTATTTATACCATCAAAACATTATCACATTCATTGAAATCCATTTCCATGAGTCACTTATAAACCACCAAGTTATTTATATCATCAAAACTTCCTTTAACAGGGTTGCATGTGTAAACACCCAAGCCAACATTTAAGTTATCAGAATATTCACAATGTTAAATTACCAATTTACAGGGTTATTCACAATCAAGACAGCACTTCAAATTAGCAAGTTGGTTGCACTGCCAAGTGCACCTCCCAGGTGCGCCTAGGAGGTGCGCCACTAAGGTGCTCCTCCCAGTTGCACCTAGAAGGTGTGCCCCAGGCAGTTCTTCGTGTTGCAGAGCACACAACCCTGAACCCATTAATGCTGATAACCACTTATTGCCTTTACTTTATGAAACTTAGCAAACTAGGTACCAAACTATAGGAAACCATGCAAGCAACACTACGATACAAAAATCATCAATTTTCATGCATCATAGCTTGAGAAATCATCAAAAAACACCTTAGATGAATAATATCAATCATATGTAAATTTTTGAGATTAAAAATCGTATCCTCAATCAAAAATTACGAAACTACTTCCATCATGCTTAGAATCACACAAGGAAAACATTCATATAAAATTTACAGGAAATTAAGCAAAGGTGTGGAGTGTGCACCTTAAAGATGATACCTAGTGATCATCTTCTCCGACATCGGTGACCCTCTCTGGTGATTTCGGCCGACTCCGTAGGCTCCAGAGTACTCCATGAGAACATGGACGTCGTCCCAGCCTCAATTCCCTTGGATGAGCTCTCCCTCTATCTCTCCTTCATTCTCTATGTCTTTATTTCTCTCTCTCTCTCATCTAAATTCCTTCAAGAGAATGAGAAAAGGAGGAAAGGAGGAGGAGGGGGAGTGAATAAGAAGGAGAGGAAGAAAGCTTCACAAGGAAGGCTGCTCGAGGCTTGCAGGCGAAGCTCTGCTTAATGGCTTATGGGAGAAGAGATCGTCCCTCATATATGGCCACTGCCTTCATGGATTGGTTGCGTGCATGGCCAACCACTCCACGACAAACTTGGTCATGTTTCGGGCACAATCGATGCAATGACTCCACTGGGAGCATGGCCAATTAATCCACTCCAGGGAAAAATACCATGCAGGGCCACAACCACAGAAACGATCATAGCTGATTTAACTAAAATAAACCAGTTGTGCCACCATATTTCGCCATGAGGTGCATTGAATAAGTGTGCCACCTTATTGTACCTCTATTTGTAATTCTAGCCCCAAAACTAAAATCAAAGCCCAAATACCATACATCAAGCCCACAAACAAGGACCATGATGCCAGTAGCACCTGTCCATATTCAAAATTCATTAATTCTAATTAATTACAAATACAAATGAATTTTAAGGTATTACAGTCTACCTACCATACAAAGGATTTTGCCCTAGAAATTATGGTAGGCAAAAAGGTATGAATACTGGACCATCATTGCGTCTTCACACTCCCAAGTGGCCTCCTCAGTACCATGATACTACCATCTCACCAAAATAAGCGGAATCACCTTATTCTGCAGCACTTGTTCCTTTTTATCAATAATCTGGACAGCATCCTC
This sequence comes from Posidonia australis, assembly GCA_024699735.1. Lineage (NCBI taxonomy): Eukaryota > Viridiplantae > Streptophyta > Magnoliopsida > Alismatales > Posidoniaceae > Posidonia > Posidonia australis. The sequence goes on from JAMKQA010029529.1 coordinate 7,083, forward strand.
CACAAAGGACAAATCTTGGCAAAGTACCTCCAGTTGAACCAGAATCACATGCGATACATTAGCTAGGCACTTCCTCAGCATGGAGATGTGGAAAACGTAATGGACTAATGACAATTCTGGTGGTAGGTCCAACCAGTATACGACCTCACCAACCCTCTGTGTGATTTCGTACATGCCAATATAGTGGGGACTCAATTTCCCACACTTCCCGAATTTCACCACACCTTTGGTTGGTGATAGCTTTAGGAATACATAATCTCCTATTAGGAATTCCAATGGTCTCTGCCTTTGGTTGGCGTAACTCTTTTGTCGACTCTGTACAACCAGTAGTCTTTTATGAATCAAATCCACTCTATCTGCATACAACTACACGATCTCTGGTCCAAGGAGTTGTCATTCGCCTACTTCACTCCAACAGGCAGGGGCCTACACGATCTACCATATAACACCTCGAATTGCGCCATTCCAATGTTGGAATGATAACTATTATTGTAGGCGAACTTCGCTAGTAATAAATGTTCTTCCCAACTCCCTTGCAGGTCTAAGGCACAAGTCCTCAACATGTCTTCCAACATCTGAATGGTCCTCTCTGTCTAATCATCTATCTGAGGGTGCAATGCTATACTAAAATTGAGTACTGTGCGAAAAGCGTCTTGCAAGGTCCTCCAAAACTTGAAGTGAACCTTAGGTCTCGATCTAACACTATGGACATAGGAACACCATGCAACCGAATAATTTTTGTCATGTATAATTCCGCCAATTGGTGCACTGGAAGTTTCAACCGAATAGCAAGGTAGTGGGTTGACTTAGTTAACCGATCCACGATCACCCACATGGTGTCATTCTTTCTACTGGGGTACGTTAACCTAGTCACAAAGTCCATGGAAATGTGTTCCCATTTTCATACTGGAATGTCTAGTGGTTGCAAGGTTACTCTTGGTTTCTGATGCTTTGCTTTGACCATTTGGCAGGTCGTGCACCTTGCCACATGGTTAATAATATCCTTCTTCATGCCAAGCCACTAAACCTCTTCAGGTCTTGGTACATCTTGGTACTTCCTAGGTGAATAGTGTACTTGGACTAATGAGCAACATCTAATACCTCTACTTAGCCTCCTCATGCTGGGGCACAAACAACCAATAATCATATCTAAGTTCTCCATATGCTCCAACAGACAAATGAGGCTTTCCTCCAACCTCTAATTTCTCAAAGGTAGCCCAAACAAAAGGGTCTGTCTACTGATGAACAATGATGAATTCCACCAGATTGGGGCAAACAGATAGGTGGGCCAACCAAGCGCCAACCGTTCCACGAGCCAGCCTCTTGGGTCTATAGCTCACCAAATCCTTCAACATGGTCCATTCTCTCATCATCAGACTCACCATCACGTGTGTACACCGACTTAGGGCATCGACAACCATGTTGGCCTTTCCAATGTAGTTGGACAAGCTAAAATCGTAGTCTTTGAGATACTGCACTCATCTATGCTGCCTCATGTTGAGGTCTTTCTGAGCAAAAATGTATTTCAGACTTTGATAATCAGTGAAGACCTCAAACTATTCCCCATATAAGTAGTGCTGCCGCTGCTTGAGCGTTAACACCATAGCAACCATTTCCAAATCATGGGTAGGGTAGTTCGTCTCATGGTCCTTTAGCTAGCAAGATGCGTAGCCTATGATGTTGTCATGCTGCATTAGAACACAACCCAACCCAACACCATTGGTATCACTATACACCGTGAAGCCACCACTTCCAGAAGGTAGAGTTAGGACAGGAATAAAGACTAAACGAGCCTTTAACTCGTTCAAGCTTGCCCTACAATTGTAGTCCCAAAAGAATGGCAGTCCCTTCTGTGTCAACTCTATCAAGGGCGTGGCTATGGAGGAAAAGCCCTTAATGAACCTCCTATAGAAGTCTGTCAAACCGAAGAAACTCCTAATCTCCAAGTCATTCTTGGGTCTCTCCTGATTGTTCACTGCCTCTACCTTGGCAGGATCCACTTTGATGCCTTCCCCTGAGATGAGATGGCCAAGGAACATAACCTTGTTCAGTCAGAATTCACACTTGGAGAATTTGGCATACAACTGATGTTGTCTCAAAGCATCTAGTACTGCCCTCAAATGTGAGGCATGAGTCTCTATGTCCGGAGAGTAAACTAGAACATCATCAACAAACACTACCACAAACTAATCCAGGAAAGGCCAGAATACCCTGTTCATTAAGTCCATGAATGCGATAGGGGTATTAGTTAAGCCAAATGACATAACCTTAAACTCGTAGTGGTCGTGTCGTGTTTGTTCTGAATGTCTGAGTCACAGATTCTCAACTGGTGATATCCGAACCTCAAATCAATATTTGAGAATACCAAGACAGACTACAACTAGTCAAACAGGTCATCAATGTGGGGCAAAGGATCCTTATTCTTTACTGTGGTTTGGTTTAACATTTGATAGTCTATGCACAAGCAGAGTGGACCGTCTTTCTTTCGAACGAACATGACAGATACTCCCCACGGAGAGACACCTAGCCTGATAAAACCCTTGTCCAACAACTCTTGTAGTTGTGACTTGAGTTCTTGCAATTCTACTATTGCCATGCAATACAAAGGCTTCGAAACTACACCAACTCCCAACACTAGATCAATAGAAAACTCTATTTCCCTATAAGGTGTCATGCTAGGCAACTCGTAAGGAGAAAGGTCATGGTATTCATACACTACAGAGATGTCATGAACCCCCAGCTCAGGAGACGTGGAGGTAACCACACTGGCTAGATACCCCATGCATCCCCTCACTAATGACTTGTAAGCCTTCATCGCTGAAATAACAAGTTTAGGCTCACCCCAGCACACACCTTGTACAAAGAAGGAATCTCCATTAGTACAATCGAAATACACCCTCTTACGAGCACAATCAATCAAAGTAGCTCTGATGAACTAGCCAGTCCATACTGAGTATCACATCGTACACCTACATGTTGATAATAATAAGACTAGCATCAAACTCCCTACTGTTCAACTCCATGTTGACTAACTGTAGGTATTTCCAAGCTAAGTTGTGCTCTCCTAGCGGCATTACGACATTAAGATGGAAGGCCAACCTTGCTAGTCTATCTTCCAACTCTATTACAAATGACTCAGAGATGTAGGAGAAGGTACTCCCTAAATTGAACAATACCTTTGCCATTCAGGGTGCCACAAGAAAAGAATCTAATCGCCAAACACACACACATCAGTAAAGCAACATTGTCAATTAAGTAATCATAATACAGAGAATATTACAAATAGCACAAGGAGGCTTACATGTCACAAAATTACAAGTCCTTACCCTCCACAACATCCCCCGAATGTCCCACATCTGAAGCAGTGATGGTGAAGACACGCCCCTACGTCAGCTATTGCGGTGTGCTCCCAGCTTTTTTGGGAAGTTCCTAGCAAGATCTATGAATGTGCCTTGTCTTTCCACAATTATAGCACACTGCTTGTCCTGGTACTTGTTGTGCACGAGGACAACTTGCCACAAGATGGCCTGCCTAGCCACAAACGTAGCAAGATCTGACTCCAGGTGCACTGGAACCAGCCTGACTGAGACTACTAGGGCTTGACTGACTAGTGCCTGTGAAACTGTGCCTACCACCATAGAAATCACTACCCTTCTCCTTCCTCCTCTTCCTGGAACTATTGGAACATGACATGCCTGAGAAGGAGAAATGTGCAACAAAGGACAATTTGGACTTCCTCTTAGGACAATCTTCCATGAATTTCTTGTACTGGTGCTTGAATTGAGAAGCCATCTCAATGATCTCTGTGATCGTCTCGCACCGACACACCATCACCTTCAACCTCAACCCTGGCTAAAGTCCTTCCAAGAACTTCTTTGCTCGTTGCTCTTCAGATTCAAAGGCCTGGGAGAATCATTCCAAATGAGCAAAAGCAGATTCGTATTCACTTGCAATCATATTGCCTTGTTGCAAGTTCCAAAATTCTAGGTTGAGTTTGTCTTACACATGAGTAGGGAAATACTTCCCATAGAAGGATGTCTCAAAGTTCTTCCACTTGACCTCAACCGTGAGAGTATCTGGAAACTTCAGCCATTTCACAGCTCTCCACCAATGAGTAGCCTCACCTTCCAACAGGTAAGAGGCCAAACATACCCAATACTCCTTTGGGCATGCCATGCTCTCAAATATCATCACAACTATCTTCAACCATGCCTTGCTTTCCTCGGGCCCACCCTTGCCTTTAAATGTCAATGCACGGAGATTGCTCAACTAGTGTAGCCACAGATCCCCTGACGATCTGTTGGAACCCCCCTTCGCTAAAAGTGTGGGAGATACTGTGCACCAAACTCTACAAATCAGCTTTCATGCTCCGCTACCCACTCTCTTCCGGGGAGCCAGGTTCCTCGGCAGGGGCCTTGCCTTTTCTACCCACACCACAATTGGGAAACAAACATCCAGAAACATGATGAGATCATTAAGTGTAGACACAATTATGACATAAAAATTCCTAGGAGGTCATCTGAACCGGACACCCTAGACTAGTACACCTAGTGAATCTAGGCTCTAATACCATCTCTGTAATGATCCAAGTTGTAACCACAATTTCATTAGCCCAATTAAAACCAAACATAATTTTATAGAATAATTAAAGGCTAACTATAATATCTAGACTACAAAAAACCTGTAGTGTGTGGTTAGTGTCCCTAGCTATATGTACTAGTCAAACACCGACTACCGTCTACACTTATAGCTAAAAAACACTAAAGAACAAACGTGAGTGACCATAAAGTCACTCAGCACATACTCCACTAAAACCTATGAGAAAACCAGGCAGAACCAACAATATAAAAGAAATCTTGGTGGACTTTAAAACATTTTTCAAATTGTTTCTCATTTTCACCAAATCCACTGGAAACCATCCATATAGCAAAACTAGGCTCTACTGGCCAAAAACCACAGAAATATGCACAGAAAACCAAAACCAGACAGTGAGTTGAGCTACCCGGCATCAAGTAACCCACTCTGGCCATAAGCAAACCACTGAGGACCACCACAGAGTCTATAATGCCACGGTCAATCATCCTATGGAGGAGTCTGCCCATGCCAGTGTTCCTCTACTTGAAGAACCCTTAAAAGGCTAAACTCACACCTGAAAAGCCTACTCACCCTACTCCTAAGCGAGTCGTTCCTCTACCTAAGGGACAGGCCATAGGGTACGTCCTCTCGGCGTCCTACTCGGTGCTCGAACCCTACTCCTAGGCTCTAGCAGCACCAACCACAACTTGGTACCCGTAACAACTACGCTATCATGTCCAGCTACTCAAGAGTCTCATGCCTCCCTTGTTTGCCGCTATAATACCACTAGGTACTGTCGGCACCCTAAGTCTTAGTGTCTGGAGCAACCGGAGTCTCACACCTCTAGGTTCGGACGGCACCTTGACCTGTAGACCTTAACCTCGGCCTCGTGAACGACAATCTAAGAAGTTCATACCTCCATGGGAAACCAAACACTTGCCTACTACAGCCTCTTGGTCTCTGACATCAACTTAGGAAACGTGCTCAACTCTCCGAGAGTGTCGTCACGCCCTCGGGTCCATATAGCATGACCCACTGGTCACTCGGTCCAGCACACAAGAAGAACCACGAAAACTCTTTTAAAACATTATTCAATCATTTTTGAAACTCATTTTCAAACCATTTATAAATTACCAAATTATTTATACCATCAAAATGTTATCACATTCTTTGAAATCCATTTCCAAGAGTCACTTATAAACCACCAAGTTATTTATATCATCAAACCTTCTTTAACAGTGTTACATGTGTAAACACCCAAGCCAACATTTAAGTTATTAGAATATTCATAATGTTAAATTACCAATTTATAGGGTTATCTATGCAAACAATCAAGGCAACACTTCACATTAGCAAGCGGCTCCTAGGTGTCCACTAAGGTTCTCCTCCCAAGTGCGCCTCGAAGGTGTGCCCCAGGCTGTTCTTCGAGTTGCAGAGCACGCAACCCTGAATCCATTAATGCTGATAACCACTTATTGCCTATACTTGATGAAACTTAGCAAACCAGGTACCAAATTGTAGGAAAACATGCAAGCAACACCACGATACAAAAATCATCAATTTTCATGCTTCATAGCTCGAGAATTCATCGAAAAACACCTTAGATGAATAGTATCAACCATATGTAAATTTTTGAGATTAAAAATTGTATACTCAACCAAAAATCACAAAACCTCTTCCATCATGCTCTGAATCACATGAGAAACACATTTATATAAAATTTGTAGGAAATTGAGAAAAGGCGTGGAGTATGCACCTTAAAGAGGATGCGCAGTGATCATCTTCTCCAATGCCGACAACCCTCTCTGGTGATTCCAGTCGACTCCACAGGCTCCAGAGCACTCCACGAGCACACGTACGCCGTCCCAGCATCAATTCCCTTGGACAAGCTCTCCCTCTATCTCTCCTTCACTCTCTATCTCTCTTTCTATCCCTGTTTCTCTCTGTCTCTCATCTAAATTCCTTCAAGAGAATGAGGAGAGGAGGAGGAGGGGGTGTGAATAAGAAGGAGAGGAAGAAAGCTTCGCGAGGAAGGCTACTCGAGGCTTGCAAGAGAAGCTCGGCTCAATGGCTTACGAGAGAAGAGATCATCCCTCATAAATAGACACTTCCTTCGTGAATTGGTTGAATGCACGGCCAACCACTCCATGAGAAACTCAGTCATGTTTCAAGCACAACCACTCCACCACCGATGCAACGACTCCACTTGGAGCACGGCCAACTAATCCACTCTAGGGAAAAACACCACACAGGGCCACAACCACAGAAACAACCATAATTGATTTAACTGAAATAAATCAGTTGCACCACCACATTGTGCCAATGAGATGCACTGAATAAGTGTGCCACCTTATTGCGCCTCCAATTGTAATTCTGGCCCCAAAATTAAAATCAAAGCCCAAATACTATGCATCAAGCCCACATCTAAGGACCACGATGCCAGTAACACTCGTCCATATTCAAAATTCATCAATTTTGATTAATTATAAATACAAATGAATTTTAGGGTGTTACATGGTCAAACTGCCTGCTCTACTCTACTTGGTCTAACATTGCACTTGGGGTTGTTGGAGCTTTTCCAAAGGATGATGGCTCAGAGTATGCTATCCTCCTATCTTCGACATCTTACTTTGCCAACTCCTCCGTGAGGAATGCAATTCTATCTTGTAACACCTTTACTACAAGAAAAACATGATTTCACGAGGACGTATGTCCTCACCATGTCCTCGTTATTTCCTCGCAATGTCCTTGCGTTTAACAAGGACATTGTGAGAACAAAAGATCTTCTCAAAAAATTAACTTGTTAAATCAATATTGTGAGGACATTTCCTCACAATGTTCTCAATATAATTTACCAAGGACATTACAAGGACTCAATTGATCGCAAAACCGTCGCTAAGTGCTCGCAAAATCGTCACAATATGCTTGCTAAGTGCTCGCTTCATGTTGTATTATAGCGAGGACTTCGCAAGGAAAACTCCTTGCTATATTTCTTGCTATTTCCTCGTCATATTCTCGCAATATGCTGGTTAAGTGCTCGCTATCGCTGCCCAAGACCTAATGAGGAGATTGCGAGGATATTTCCTTGCTATGTGCTGTTAGCTGTCCAGAAATAGCAAGGACTTAGTGAGGATTATTTCTCGCAATGTTCTTGCTAAATCTAAGCTGTAAAAAAAATACGATGAATGATATAGATTAATATACCTACTAAATTGACATTCAAATGCATTCATAAATATATGAAATTACACATACATTACACATTCATAAATTTTATAAAAAAAAGTTTCAATTTAGCATACAACATAAGGTTTTACATATCCGTTTGTTTACAAAATTGATGATAACACAACACTGATAAGTCCTAATACAAGTCAAAATAAAATAATACAGATCAATTTCTTTGAGAACCAACTTGCTTTCCTTTACCTTTTGAGCGATGACAATGTGTATACACTTCGAAATCTTCCTCATCATCTCTTGACAAATCAACTTTTTACTTGTCCCCATATCTTCTGATTATAAAAAATAAACTTAAAATATGTTATGATGGATAATGATTATATTATAATATTGAATTCAATATGACAATTAATGTATATCAAAAATTTTAAAGCTAAATAAAACTTTACCTTACAAGTCGATCCTCCAAAGCATGTATTTCATTTCTTATTTAGACTCTGAAATCCTCCTTAATTGTAGTTACTATCTGTGACAAATGAGAAGTGAAGAACTCCGAATCTAATGAAGCAGAAGACTGAGATGTGAAATAATACTGCCTAGTAGAAGGCACAGAAGAACCAATAGAACACTCTTCTAACTAGTATAGATCTAAACCACCTAGACCTTAATTTCTTGATGAACTATCCACGTTCCTTTCTATCGAAACTTGCTACCAAAGTTTCTTGTGAAAGGCTTAGTGTTCATTGACATTATCGTGTCTATATTTTTGTTGATACAAGAAGGTATATCTATCTTGTATAAATAAACACAAAAGGTTAGTTAAAAATAATATAAGATATAAGTATATATTATTAAAGTAACTTTAATTAGCCATGATTACTTACAAGTACATCCTTCGCACGTGGAATTGACCAAACTTATTCCAAATCATTAGTGTGGGATGTAGTTCACCATTCAACCATTGTAGATTCTTTGCGTAGTTTAATGACCTATAACAAATTCAAGAATCCAATAAGCATAAGTTCATTGTGCTGATTTCCAATGATCAACATACTAAAGTAGAGTTCGACTTCTATATCTCAAACTCAAGTTTGCATAAGAATACTTTCTCCTCAATATTTACCCTTTGGACACAATGCACATAAGTTGATGTAAGGCCATTTAGACATGAATGAATTGAGGAATAAGCAATAGCTTTTCTTGAAAGACAACCTTCTTCATGTTCAATTGAATACTTAGTTTGCCACTAGATTTAGAATGGATAATAAATTTTCCTCATTAACTATGCCACTTTAATATAAGTGTTCTAAAACCATTGCCATGAGAGATTAGGATAACAACATGTATTATCTGCACATAAGAACAAATCAATTCCCTGATTACCAGTATCCTTTCTCTCCATCTCATTCTGAGATATCTTCTGTCAGCAGCATCCACCTCCAAAGTAGTACTCTATTCCCACAAGAATATGGACATAAACCACAAAAGGTCTATTGTGTGCTAATGGCAACTCCATATAAGATCTTCTCTATTGACAAAGCTATTGCAAGTCTTTAGAAGACTAGGTTTGCACTCCAATTATTATAAGAGAGACCTTGTAGTGGACTAAGAAATCATGCTGCAGATTATTAACTTTGTTTGAGAAGTATGCATAGAAATTACCAAAGAAAAAAAGAAGTATGCATAGAATCACCACAAGATTGACAACTCCTGAAAATAGCCAAACATGATTGACTACAGTATGTACGGTTACAAATTCTAATGAGGTGGTAAGGAGGTGAAGGACTGTCATTTGTTATTTATGAGAAATAGATCTGGCAAGCACTAGAGCTAGTATCTCATCGTAAGTCACTATCAATGACACCACTAACATAAACGAGAGGAAGCTGGTCAAGTAATTGGTCAGGAGGCATCCATCACCACATAGTTAGAATGGGAAGAAAAAGAAAACATTGCACTAACAATTTTGATTCAAGGAAAATAACAAACTATCATTTTTTCAAGGCAAATTTCACTAGCAAATCAAATGGAGAAAATAATTTATTTACCTCAAAAGGTACAAGTGTTACACCAGTGCCATAGGTATAAATTTGTAAACTCAGACATCCACAAATTTATATCTGAGATTAATATAATAATACTAGATATTAAACTTTACATCAATCCTTCAGAATAAACAGATGGGAAAAAATAGGTAGGCAAAACCCAGAAAAGCAGTAAATTAAAGTGGCAACAAAAAATCATGAGTAACTTCAAATTTGACAATATATAGGGCAAGTGGCTACTGGATTCTGCTGGAACAATTCTTATTAGGAGTCATAAAGTTGGGAAACGTTACTCACTCTCCCGGGTATTTGATTCACTATGGCCAAGAGAGTCTGCACTCCATGGTCCAACAAGCGTGTTTAAATTCTGCTTTCAAGACATTATATATGTCAATATCTTATTTTATAATTCTGATTTTAAGTGTTTTCAATTCCTTTAATTCTGATTTTTGCAAATATTTTTCCTTTGACCAAACTGTTTCAGGATTTCATGGTGTATGTGCATATTTTACCTTTGAATGTAACTTTCCTTTCCAAAACCTGCTTAAGGTACCATCTGGAACCACTTCTAAAATAGTACATTAATGCATTCCAAAATAAGCATCAAGCTCTGGATTGTAGCTCGCAATCAAAAACTCAAGGAAATTTATTATAGCTTCTTTCTGCACATGCACAGACACCTTATTGAAGTCAAAAGTGAAAATAAACTCTCATGAATGCAGTGTTTCTTAAACTCCCTTTTGACTCCAAAATTTTCTTTCCCTCTTTTCATCATATAGTCAAATACATAGACCCTTTAACACAAACCCAAAGAGGGGCTTAGCCATATAATAGAAATACTCTTAATCCCTAATTCTGTCCTCACAACTCAGAGTCCAAGTCACTGAAACAAAGCAGAACTTTAACAAAAGTACTTTGATGTTTACAACAGAAAAAGGTTTCTGTGAATTTCTAAAATATGAACAAAGCATCCTCCAAAAAGCTTGTAGAATTCTTGTCAACTTATATTGAACCATTCTATGCATCAGTGATAAAAATTAGTTTCTTTTCACTCAAGAAGATATTTCCCAGTGTTGGAATCACCTAGAATGCTTACCTGTATTCTTCTAGAATGCTTACTTGTATTCTTCTTGAATCTTCCATGGCAGTCATTGTACCATAATATCCTTTGTATACAGTTATATATATCAATGAATATACAGCACCAGACACATGGTGCAAAGCTTGCGTACCTCTCTTCTTTACACTCTCACATGGTATCGGTCGCTCCAGGTTACTCTTCTTTTCTTTCTTCTTCATGACTTCTCCAACCTCACCTGAATCATCGTCCATTCACTCCTCTCTTGTCAATGGCTCTCCCAACCTGCCTACATCCTTCAATATATCCCATCACTTTAACAAGCCAATGGAAAGGACGACGTTTCTTTGCTGGCAGTCACAGTTCCGAGACATCCTCGCCATCCATGACCTCTCTCATATCATTTTCGATGAGTTCCAGCCTCCTTCGGCACCCACCTCATCGAAACCACCCTCATCTTACTTCAGTGGTTGAAGATTGATCGGCTTGTTTTAAGCTGGATCAAGGCGACAATCTCCACGACAATACAACCTATTTTACTTCTGTACACCACCTCTCCTCAGGCTTGGAATCTACTCTGCCAGCGACTCTCATCGTTTTCTAAAATTCACGTACGTACTTTACCAACTAAAATCTCTCAAGAAAACCTCCTCTCAGTCCATGCATGATTATCTTCTCTCAGCTAGAGTCTTCTCTGATTGTCTATCAGCTGTTGGTTCACCTATCTCTGATTCTGATCTGAATGATTACATTATTGATGGGCTTGGCTCAGAATATAAAGAATTTATCACTTCTCTTCATTTTCGACCTTCCTCCTCTTTTGATGACCTTTTTAATCTCCTCCTTCAAGAAGAACAACTTATGAAATGCCTCACATCCGTCTCTAATGAGACTGCTCTCACTGCTCTCACTGCTCAACCCACAAACACTGGTACTTCTTCCTCTTCAACAGGAGGCCGTCGCGGTGGTCGACGTGGTCGAGGCGGTGAAGGCCCTAATTGAGGTGGGGGGTACTCCTTTGCCCCTACAAATACTCAAGATTGTGGTTGTGGCTCATTTCATCATCAATCCAATCATCTGCCACCACTTCTACCAACTCCAGCATCCCTCTCCGGTGGACCCTGTCAGATATGTAATCGACAAGGCCATACAGCAAGAGTGTGTTCTGAGAGAGGCAACTTCGCCTACTCTGCCACCGTGTTGGAATCCATTCCAGCTTTCTCCGTCGCAGACCCATCTGATGCAACGTGGTGTGTCGACTCGGGTGCGACGCAACACATGATGCCTTATCTACACAACCTATCTCAGGCTCAGCCTTATTCAGGTAATACTGACATTCTAGTAGGTAATGGCCCCTTCATTGCCATATCTCATGTGGGTTCCTCTTGTCTCTTGAGTCCTTCTGGTATTCTCTCTTCGAAATGTCCTTCATGTTCCTAATCTTACTCGCAATCTACTGTCTATTCAGCGTTTTCGATGTCATAACAATTTCTTTTTCATTCTTGATGATATGGGCTTCAGTGTCAAGGACAAACAAATAAGTCATCTTCTTCTTAATGGTCCTAACTCAGGAGGACTTTACCAGACTTCTTCTCAACCTCCTTAGTGTTACAGTGCTTGTACTGTCTCGACCGTCTGGCATCGTCGGCTTGGACATCCATTCTCAGTCACATGTTACAACGTTACTCTGCTCCTGTCCATGGCTCCATTCGTCCTCCTTTTTGTCACTCTTGTCCTTTGGGCAAAGCTACACGTCTTCCATTTGCCAGAAGCATGTCCAGAAAGTCTCAGCCTTTCCAACTTCTTCACTTAGATGTTTGGGGACCAGCTCTCGTTATTTCATCTGGTTGTTTGTTTTACTTGTCTATTGTTGATGATTTTACCTATTTCACCTGGTGTTGTCCCTTAACTCGTAAATCAGATGTCACATGCACCTTAATATCATTCAAAACTTTGGTTAAAAACCAATTCTCATTAACCATTAAATCAATACAAAGTGATGGAGGAGGTGAGTTTGTCAACAAATCTCTCTCACAGTACCTAACTGCTAATGGCATTTTTCACCAATTATCATGCCCTTACATCGTTTCAATGGGTCGATGCTTGCTGCAAACTGCCAATATGCCATTTTCTTACTGGGTGGATGCCTTTCAGACAACTTATTTTCTCATCAACAGAACAACCACACCCATCTTACATAGCAAATCTCCCTTTAAGCTATTATATAAGAAACCACCTGATATCTCAATTCTCCGTGTATTTGGGTGCTGTTGTTTTCCACTCTATACACCTCTTGCTAAACACAAGCTTGATCCTCGTGCTCTACATTGGGTTTTCATGGGGTATGATACACATTACAAAGGCTACAAATGTTTACATCTACCGACTGGTCGGCTTTATATATCCCGCCATGTCATTTTTTATGAGAATACCTTCCCATTTAAAACTCACTCTGGCAACCGATCCTCGCCCTCTGATCCTCCTTTATTCTCAAGCACCTACCCGTATTAAACCACCAACTCCTTTTCACACTGTCCTTGGACATAGTAACAGGCTGGGACCCTTTCTGCCAGCCACTACTGAAGCTCCACAAACGCCTGCGACTGAGCCTCCTCGGGCCCCACCAGCTGATTCTATGTTGTCATCAAGCCCACGGGTGTCGTCTTCAACCTCCAGCAATCCTAATTTCTCTTCAACCTCTTCCACTAGTTCTTCTCCACCTTGTGGGTATCGAAATCTCTCTGATCTCTATCAATAAACAAGTCCTCATCCTCTTCCACAGGTGCTTCTATCTGAGTGCAATGATCTAAACTTATATGAGTCGAAGTCTTATACTCAAGCGAAAAAGTTTCCTCACTGGTGTCAAGCTATGGATAAGGAATTCTCAGCTTTGCTTAGGAACAGGATGTGGTCTCTTGTTCCACCTAATCCTCACTATAATGTTGTCGGCTCCAAGTTGGTTTTTGGAATTAAGCTACGAGCCGATGACAGTGTGGAGTGCTACAAAGCTCGGCTTGTCGTGAAAGGTTTTCACCAAAAAGAAGGCCTGGACTTCAAAGAGATGTTCAGCCCTATTATCACGCATAGCACCATTCGAACTATATTATCTCTGGCTGTCACCAATAAATGAGTTCTTCGACAGCTCGACATCTGAAATGCTTTCCTATAGGATTTTCCTCTTGAGGACGTCTCTACATGAGCCAACCTCCTGGCTATCATGACTCTCTTCGTCCTAGCCATGTTTGCAAGTTACATCGAGCTTTGTATGGTCTTAAACAAGCTCTGAGGGCATGGTTCCAAAGGCTTCACTCCTTCCTCATGAACAGTGGGTTCCGGAATAGCCTAGCTGACTCATCTCTGTTCATTTGACGTCAAGGCCACTCAACCTTGGTGATTCTAGTCCTTGTGGATGATCTTATTGTCACAGGCAACAATCCTTCTATGATTGATACACTTGTTCTTAGTATTTGTTCTGAATTTGATTGCCGTGACTTGGGTTCAGTTGGCTTCTTCCTCGGTATGGAGATCACGCCTGAATAGGACTCATTGTGCCTTTCTCAGTCTCGTTGTGCCACTGATCTTCTACGGAAGTTCAAGATGGACAGCTGCTCTCCATTCCCAACACCACTGCCTAATGGATTTCATCTCAAACCCACTGATGGTGATCTTTTATCAAACCCAACCACGTACCAGAGCATGGTCGGAGGGTTGCAGTACCTTACCATTTCACGACCAAATATAGCCTTTTCTGTCAACCATGTCTCACAGTACTTGCAGCAACCACGCATCTCTCATCTTCAGGCCGTCAAGAGAATTTTCCGTTACATAAAAGGCACTCTGCAACATGGTTTGATATTTCGACCATGTGCATCCAAGCTTCCTCTCCTTGCCTATTCCAATGCAGACTGGGCCGACGATGCTTCTGATAGGCGCTCAGTCTCTGGTGGTTGCCTTTTCCTTGGTCCAAATCTCGTCTCTTGAACGGCTAAGAAATAATCAACTGTTGCACGATTGAGCGTCGAATCGGAGTACCGCGCTCTAGCAACAATCATCATTGATCTCCGCTGGTTGTGCTTTCTTCTTCACGAGCTAGGAGTCTCTATCTTTGCCCCTACTACGCTGCTATGTGATAACATCTCTGCTCTCCACATCGCGCACAATCCGGTGTCTTATGGTCGCACCAGGCACATTGAAATCGATTATCATTTCATACGTGAACTTCTTGCTCGCGGGGCTATCCAGGTAAGGTATATTCCTACAGAAAACCAACTTGCAGACGTATTTACAAAGGGTTTATCACGCGACCACTTCCATAGCTTATGCTCCAAGCTCGCCTTACAGCAAATTCCACTCAGCTTGCGGGGGAGTATTGGAATCACCTAGAGTGCTTACCTGTATTCTTCTAGAATGCTTACCTGTATTCTTCTTGAATCTTCCATGGTAGTCGTTGTACCGTAATACCCTTTGTATACAGCTATATATATTAATGAATATACAGCACCAGACGCATGGTGCAAAGCTTGCCTACCTCTCTTCTTTACACTCTCACACCCAACACATAAGAAATAAAATCCATTAAGCATTAAATTCCTATCAGTACATTAGTAGAACTTAATTATAGTGATATAAATTCCAAACCAAAATTATCAACATAAATTGTTTGAGAAAACAGTTCTGGTGCTATCTTTTCAAATTGATCATAGAGCAAAATTTCATGCGCTTTCAAAAAAAAAACCAAGAGGACATCGAAGATTGCACGTACCATATTCACTATTAACAAGGTCTCTAAAGTAAATTAATATAAAAATATCCTTACTACATGGTATCAGACTTGTGAACGAATGAACTCAAGCAACTAAACACTTATGTAAGCACTATGATCAATCCCTTGATCCTTCGATGAACCACATTCATTGGATCCACTAGAGGGTTGACCGCCTCTACCAAATCAAGTCATCTAATATCATAAACAATACATTAAAAAATTCATATAAGATTCATGTAATTTACTGGATAAATATTATACCAAAATGAAAATCATATCTGAATTTAAACAAATTACTTGATGGTACTTTGTAATATCTTTGTTCAGATTATCCAGAATGAATGTAATTAAGTGTAATGTAATCTAGATAATTAGCTTAATAATGAGATATTGGTGCTCAGCCTCTTTTAAGTAATACCTCTGGTATTTTTCCCCACTGTGTGGTAATTTGAACCCAACTGTGCCACGTGTGCATGTGTGGGACCGTGTGGGGTCGGGTTGGCAGCTAAATCAACTCAACACAGTGACCGGCACAGCTTCCACCGCCTTCTACTGTGCTCGCCACAGTACTCCGCAGCCTTCCGCCATGACACTCGTCGATTCACCGGGATCTTCACAGTGTCATGGACGATGGAAAACAAGGGGGAGCGGTGGACATTTAAGGGAAGAGTGGCGAAGGTTGGAGGTAACACGGGGAGAGCAAGAGCAGAGGGAGATTTAGGGGCAAACCAGAGAAGAAAAAAAGTGAAGGAAAGAGAGAGGTGGCGATCATCGATAGTGGAAGAGGGCCTCTAGAGATCCTAGAAGCCAGAAGAGCACCAGGAGAAAGAGAGGAAGTCGTCGAGGAGGAAGGATCGCTGGAGATCATCTCTGGATATGCATCCCCTCCCCCGTTCCATTTTTTGGATTTAAGCTTTCATTATGAAATTATGCCATGAATTAGTATGGAAAACATGAAAATGGATAGATTTGAGTTGGATGACAAACGTATGGTAACCTGGAGATTTTCCATGCATTGTGATGAATTTATGTCGATTTGTTTTAGGAGCATGCTGCAGTGTTTTTTAATGAGTCTTTGAGTTTGTGATTTTTGTATCTCGAGATATATGCTATGATTTTTGATGAAACTTGTTCCAAATGAAAGTAAACTTGGCATGCTAGATTATGTGTTTTAAGTAAAATTTATGGTTTACTGAAAGAGGGTCTGCCGGAGGTCCCAATTCCGACGACCGAGTGAGATGGGCTAAGGGGTAGTTTCTGGTTACGATTAAAATTGGTATGTCGAATTAAATTCGGTATGTCGATTTCCTGTTAGTATTCAACTAGAACTCCATTATCGGTAGATTGAAATGCTTCGGTCTGCCGTTCCAAGGGTTTTTGGTCGACTAAAATGTTTCGGTTGACCAAACCAGGAGAATTCGAACAATCGTTCCAAAGGATCGGTCGACCGATCTAGGTATCTGAGCCCATTTCGATGTGTTGATCTGATTCGGTATGCCAAACCAGACCCTAGAGCCAAATTAAGTAGATTTTTGTGAAGATGATTATGGTTTGTGTTTTATGTCAACCTAATTAAGAGGTTTCTGGCATAATGTTTAGAAAGAGTTTTTATAAAGATTTATAAAGGGTATCCCTGAATAGAACAATGGTTTTACAGAGAGATTTCTGTAACAGAAATAATTTTAAAGGATAAGAGATTTAAAGGAAAGATGAATATTTTTGTAACAAGATTTTTAGTGTTGGCCCCCGATTAGAGAGACTGGGTGCCTAGAGAAGGTATTGAATGGATTGGGTAAGATAACCATGAGCTCAAACACCTAGATAGAAAGGGGCATTGGGAAATGCATCCCCGTGCATAGAGAATAAAGAGAGCTTGTTGGCTCAGAGGGGTTTGAGAAGCCCAAAAGTGCGGCCTATTGGCCAAGGTAAACAATGGAATACCCAGCATGGAGACTTTCACCATAGTAGCATGGAGGTTGGGGTTAGTGCCTCTCCCTCCATTTGTGATCAAGTCACCCCTGATCAAGGTGGCACCAGAAAAGAAAAGAGTTTTCAGATTTAAGATTTAAAAATTAGATTTAAGTTAAAATCAAACTGTGTTTTGGCTTTTGTGTTTTAGCTAGATTCTAGTTGAGATGAAATTAGAGTTTTAGGGTTAGTCCAGCCAAGAATTGTGTTTGGTCAGATTTGAAATTTTATTTTAGGCTAGAGTCTAGTCCCAACGAGGTTCTCCAGAAATGCATTAGATTAGTACATGAGTTTTGGAACAGAAAGAAAGGTTTTAAAAGAGCATAATTTACTAAGTTTCCCTGAAAGGAATTTCCAAAACTTAATAAGAGTTTTGGTTCTAGAAGGGAACCTCAATTAGGAACTTTGAGAAAATTCTAAAGAAGAGCTTACGTATTTTAAAAGCCTAGGTTGTGGATTTTTTCGAGTTTTATTTCCGTTGTTTTGGGTGACTGTAACCATGCCGTCGAGGATGGCAACAATTATGTGTGTGCCAAAGTCGGCAAAGCCACGACAAAAATGAAATGATGCAAAATACAGGAGTCGCCACCTAGTCTATTAAAATGAAAGACGAGGAAAACCATATAACATGAAAATCATGCAAAACAATAAAGGAAAAGTCTTCGTAAACCAGAAATGCAGGTAAGGATCCCTATTACGTACGAGGAAGGTGTTAGGCACCCTCGTACGCCCAATAAATCGGTCTTCTATTGGTTTCTCTTTTGCTAATGAGATGTCCGCTTTGCAGCCTTTGCTGTACGCCCAAGGGCGATATGCCATGCCATGCAAATGTGTGTGATGTCGAAAATATGGGTGCATGATGTGTAGGGGTGTATCCTAATGCTCAGAAATATCGCTCATATGTCGTGCCAAGGATGATGCAATAATATTGCACAATAAGATCAAAGATCTAATATCTTGAGCGATTTATCATCCTTGCTTTGCTATATGCCTAATGCAATCTAAAATGCATG
>JAMKQA010029530.1:0-24758 GCA_024699735.1 Posidonia australis
TCGATCACTTCATTTTTGACTAATAGATACTTCTAACATAATAGATTAACTTCAATTCAATGGACCACATTGAAATTCTCTTTCTACATGTATGTTTTTCTACCCCTACAAATCTACCATGCATGTGCCACCGGAGTCTAATTTTGGAACTTCAATTTGAGTGAGTTGTGTTGTGTCTTGGAGTATTAATTAAACACTACTATCATAGCTAGGCTGGAATTGTGGTTGGATCCTGTGTACTGGGATGAAAACTAGGTGGTGGATGTACTACATAAGTATACAGTCGACTCACTCTCCTCCTCAGTGCCGCTATTGTTCTGGCAATACCCAATTTCAAGGGAGGATGGAAGGAAGCTGTGGGGAGGAGGAGAAGATGAAGATCCTATGTTTGCATGGCTTCAGAGCAGCTTCTTCAAGAGGCAGATCGGCAGATGGGACCCTTCCATCTTCTCTCTCTCAGTCTCACTCTCTCACTCTCTCACTCATACATATAAACTAACAAGTTTATGAATTCATGTGAGAATTATATACATAAGATTTTTTCCTAATAATAAGAAAGAAATCAGATATGGTCGAACAGTATTTGTCACACTGCTCGCTCATGAAATTAGAAATGTACACATTGTACACATTTCAGAGCAGCTTCTTCAAGAGGCAGATCGACAGATGGGACCCTTCCATCTTCTCTCTCTCTCTCCCTCTCTCTCTCCCCTCTCTCTCTCTCTCTCCCCTCTCATACATATAAACTAACAAGTTGGTCACTGCTCGCTCATGAAATCAGAAATGTACACATTGTACACATTTCAGAGTAGCTTCTTCAAGAGGCAGATCGACAGATGGGACCCTTCCATCTTCTCTTTCTCTCTCCCTCTCTCTCTCTCTCTCTCCCTCTCGGCAGATGGGACCCTTCCATCTTCTCTCTCTCTCTCTCTCTCTCTCTCTCTCTCATACATATAAACTAACAAGTTTATGAATTCATGTGAGAATTATATACATAACACTTTTTCCTAATAATAAGAAAGGGACCATTCCATCTTCTCTCTCTCTCCCTCCCTCTCTCTCTCTCTCTCATACATATAAACTAACAAGTTTATGAATTCATGTGAGAATTATATACATAACACTTTTTCCTAATAATAAGAAAGGGACTCTTCCATCTTCTCTCTCTCTCTCCCTCCCTCTCTCTCTCTCTCCCTCTCCCCCTCTCTCTCTCTCTCTTACATATAAACTAACAAGTTTATGAATTCATGTGAGAATTATATACATAAGACTTTTTCCTAATAATAAGAAAGAAATCAGATATGGTCGAACAGTATTTGTCACACTGCTCGCTCATGAAATCAGATATGTACACATTATAGACATCTCGATTTTGAAGTCATTTGTCAACAGGCTCTTCTAGATGATGTTCTGATTGCGACCATCAAATACCCTAGTCCACTTAAGCTAACTTAAGCCCACACTAGTCCACTCTAACCTAATTAAAATTTAAACCAAACAAAACACCTTAAAAATATTTAAAATCCAATTAATCAAACAAAAACCCTAATTCAACTCCAAATTAAATAAAATCCACTTAAAATCCAATTAATCAAACAAAAACCCTAATTCAAGTGAAAATTAAGTAAAATCCACTTAAATCCACTTAAATCCAATTTAATTAAGTGAAAACCCTAATTAAAGTCAAAATCCATTTAAATCATTTAAAACACTAATTAATTGAACCTAAAATCCTAAATTAAAATTCAAAACCCTAATTAAACCATAAACCCTAATTAAACTCAAAACCATAATTAATTAAATCCAAAACCCTAATTAAAACAAAAAAACCCTAAATTAAATCTAAAAAGCCTAAATTAAAATTCAAAACCCTAATTAAAACACAAAAAATATAAACACAAAGCCCTAATTAAAATCCAAAACCCTAAAACTAAACTAGTTAAAACCCTAAAAAACCCTAAAATAATTAAAACTCTAATTAAACAAAATCAAAATTTTAAAGAATCAAAGCCCAAAAATCCCTAAAAAATCCAAAACAAAAACCTAAAATAACAAAAACCCTAATTTAAAACCAACTAATTAAACCCTAAATTACAAAATCAGAAATTAAATTAAAATCACAAAACCCCAAATTAAAAACCTAAAAGCAAAATCCTAAATCCATAAAAATTCCAAAACAAAAATAAAACAAAAAACTAAAATAATTAAAACCTAATTTAAAACCAATTAATTAAAGCTTAATCATGAATTTAATTGAAATCATAAAACATAAATAAAAGCCTAAACCTAAAACCCAAAATCCATTTAAAAATCTTAAAAACAAAACCTTAAAACAAATAAAGAAAACAAAACAAAAAAAACCAAACCCTAAGCCCATTTGCAGCCTAGTAAGCCCACTACACCCATAAACCAGAAAACCTTATAAGATCCAAAAAATAATTCTGGTGAGCCACCGCCAGCGACCCCGAGTTTCCCGACAACAACTCTGGTAACCTCCCGAAGAATCCGGAGCGTATCTCAGAGCCCCGAGATCTCCGGTCAACTTCCTCTGGCTCACACGCTCGATCCTACGGCGCTCAGTAGCTGAGGAGGAAGATCCATGGCGTAGGAAAGCCTCGTCGAAGTATAAAACCCCTGCCGCCGACTAACCAGAGAGGAGTTGGATCCATCGACTTCGATCTACTCCCAGCCTCTCTCCCCAGCAATCAAAAAAAAACCTTTGCTCTCTATACCCAAGGTTTTCGGAGCATCCAGAGCCACCAGCTTCTCCCTTTCGCAGTCCAGAGCCGTCGTCGGAGAATCCAGAGCTTTGTCGTCGAGCCGTTGGGCGAGGCACACCACTCTGGTAGCCCCCTCTCCCTTCTTTTTCAATTCAGGCATGCCCCTTAGGTCCTATTAGATATTCTTAATCGGGCCACGGCAGAGCGGAGCCTACTGTTCACCGTCAGCCCCTCCCTCCGGCGATGGGTTCCTCGTCACCAACGAGGCTCCAAGCTTCTTGACCTTAGGCGAGGCCCCCGTGGGCCTCTCCTTCCTTCTACTCTCCTCTTCCTCCTTCCTGAATACCTTCTGCTTCAGAGAAGCCCCCCCGAGACTCCCTGTCGTCGCCGCTACCCCGTCACCGTCGCCACAGCACCACCATCTACCGTTGAGAGGCGCTGGAGTTCACTTGGCGCCCTCACTCTGTGCCGTCGCTCCACGAAGCGTTGCCACCTCGCCACAAGCGCCTCTGCACCACCACGCCGCCGCTTGGACCACCGCAGCACCCTAACGACCTCCGCTGTGCCTATCGTCGGAGTCAGAGGTGGGAGGAGCACCTCGGACCTCTCCGAAACACGCCGATACCTCCCAGATCTCCGTCGTGGCTCTTCGAAGTTTCCCAGCCATCGTCGCGCCGTTTGAACCGCCTGCACGCCTCCAACCACCCCGTTGCCATCTTCCCTGGCGCCGACAGAGTGCCCCGCCAAAGCCCGAGGTGGGGGGAGCATCCCTGGCTTCCCCTGCCTTGCCCAACCCGTTGGAGATTGCTGTCGAGCCCCGCTTCAGCCTCCGAGACCATCGCTCACCTTCCTCCGCCGTTGAGTCGACGCTGGTACATCACCGGAGTGATCGTCGAAGGGGGAACGCTGGTGATCCTCCTACAATCTTTAAATAGATTTAGTTTAGGTCCAGGCCCTTTTAGTTCTAGGCTTTATGTTTAGGTCCTTAGTTTATTACATTTAGGTACTTTTTCATTTAATTTAGGTCTTGATTTTTTTCATTTTAGCCCCAGTAATTTTAAAATACTTTCTGTTGTTTTATTTTCTCTGTGAAATTTGCATATAATCCCCTACATATTTAAATTTTTTCATTCTTAACGCATTCATGAATGTTTTATCACGCATAGGTCCCTGAGACCATGATTTCTTTACACTTGAATCCTAAATATTTGCATTTGGCCCTGAAACATTTTTAAAATGAGTTTTCCCTGTAAAATTTACATTCTGAACCCTAAAAGTTTTTAAAATCACACTATCACTATTAAAATTGAGTTTTTATCACATTTAAGTCCTGAACATTTGCATTTAGCCCCTAAAATCTTTTAAAATGAGTTTTCCCTGTGAAAATTACATCTGAACCCTGAAGGTTTTTAAAATCACACTGATCATCATTAAATTTGAGTTTTTATCACATTTAAATCCTGAACATTTGCATTTAGCCCTTGAAATCTTTTAAAATGAGTTTTCCCTGTGAAATTTACATTCTGAACCCTGAAGGTTTTTAAAATCACACTGATCATCATTAAAATTAAATTTTTATCACATTTAAGTCCTGAGCTTTTGCAATAAGCCCCAGAGTTTTAAACAAATGGGTTTCTTCTTGGAAATTTTGCATATTAACCCTGACAGGTTGCATAATTACACTGACCAGTATAAAAGCCCAATTTTTATCACATTCAGGCCCTGAAATTTTGCACATAAGTCGCTGAGTTCTTAATAAACAATTCCTGAGCACATATAATTTGCATCCAGACCCTTAGATTAGTTTTAAATCCATTATTTAGGGTTTTAAATGTTTTCTTGCATATTTTAGATATTTTTCACTCATTGCATTTCACATTTTGCATTTAATCATAGATTCCATTTAAAAATCATCTTTTCACTGTGAATTGATCTTTAGTCTCACATTTTAATCACATTTGCACTTATGTGTGAGTTTTGCACTTTAGACCTTGAGTTTTCAGAAAATTACCCAAATAAAATTTTCACATCTCAGTGCCACATTGATATTTCCATCATCTGCATGTTAGAATAGAAGTCATGAATATATTTTTCATCTAGATTCTCACTCTTTTTGTGAATATTGCATCTTGGTCATTGTGTTTGTCCTTTATTGTGTTTACATCATTTTTTGTTTTTCTCTTCCATGTTTTCTTGCAAATACACTCTATGGACATTCTGCACTCATTTTGACATGACTTAGATCATGCATCACTCCCATGCATGTATTTATCACATCTGACCAGGAAAATGACCAAATTGCCCCTGTGCCTCCAATTCATGAGCATGCATCTCAATTTTTGCACTCAGCCTTGCATAGTCCTTGTCCAAGCCATTCCTTAGAATTTTTGCAGATTTAGGCACTTATCCATGCATTTCATATTATTTTTCATCACATTTGCATATCAGTCCATCCCTATTTAGCGAGCCTGCATCTCATGCCTTTCTTTCATGGATTTCTTTATTCACTTTGCTTTCGGAGTCTCTCATCCAATATCCGATTTGATTTGCTTTAATCCTACATCTCGGATTTTTTTTAATTTGATTTGGATTTCATCGCTCGAGGGCGTACACTAAATGACCGAAAAGCCCACATTGACCCATTTGTAGATTAATTTCTCCCCTTTGATTTTCACAACTTTTTCCACGATTCTGAAGACTTGGGTTGACTCCACTTTTTATGTTTTTGAAATCAGTGTGGTTTTCGAAATCAGTGTGGTTTTCCTGAACATTCTGTCAAAAACATCGTCGTTTTATATAATTTTCTTCGCATGTCATAGTTTGCCTGTTTTATGTGAGTTTCTTCTCAATTTTTCCATTCAGATCTTCATGGTGTTTTCTGCGCTTCTAATGATTTGGGTCTGTTATATTTTCGATCCCTTTGACACTGATGTAATTTTATGAGTCATTCTTTATAAAAATACCGTCATTTTATGTGAATTTCTTCACATGTCCAAGTTTGCCAGTTTTACGTGGACTTCTACGTAATTTTTCCATCTTGATTTCCGCAATATTTTTCCCATATTTCTGATGACCTGAGTTGTTTGCATTGTTGATTTTCCTAAGGCCTGTATGATTTTTCAAGCCTTTCTCGCCAAAAACCTCGTCATTTCATGCGATTTTCTTGGTTGTATCATATTTTGTGATTTCATCTTTTCATGCGGATTTCTTCGTAGTTTTTGCATACCATCTAGCACATCCATCCGGTTTTGTCTTAGCATTCATATTAGTATGTTTAGAGCATGATCTAGGCTTAACAAGCATTCATCCAGCCTTTAGCAAACGATTTAGACTAGAAAGATCGAATTTCTCGGACGTACGAGGATACCTAACATGTACAATCTTACCAATTTGAGATTGTTTCATACAGTCACATAATTCTCTAGTACAATCTATAATTTGTTACCAAAAGACTGCAGTCTCTAAAAAAACATGTATAATCATCAAGAAATGAATTTTGTACATGTGATTTTTTAGGCCGTCAAATTCAAGATGAATGGTGGAGAACGGGTTCTGTAAACTAGTCTATTTGAGACCTGGTTTCGGACATCATTTCTCAATTTAACCATATCACACTTGTTACCCATTCCGGGACTAGATCTCAAGACCAATTCATATCTCGAATCAGGTACAAGTTACAGATCCTACTAGGTTGCATTCGTAAATGTCAAACATACTAATCCATACCATGTTCCAGTTTAGTCATTGCCGACTGATTTTGAGTACAGTACCAATATTTCAATTTTCCAAATTTACATGACGTAGGTCTTCGCTGACGGGATTTTCCCTGCAAGTTGGAAAATCTGACTTAGAAGGCGTCTTTCCTCCACCCTACTTTGAAGTCCGAATGGTTCCAATTCAATGAGGTGACTATGACTGAACTCACACCTAATGTAACATGTTGGTTTATAGATTCATATGACAGATAATTTTCTCTACATTCTACTTCTACCAGGATTTCACCAAGCATGAGAACTTTGGATGTGTGCATCTCATTCCTCTGTGACCATATCACGGCCAATGGCCCCTTCGACCGACTCCTGGGTTTCTCCCAAGTATGCATACTACTTGGTTTTTAAGCTGTTCGACTTGACATTGTCATGTAAGATTTGATGCATGGGGTTTGACTTCATTCAATATTCCATACAGGGTGATGCGTTATCTGCTCTTCTTATAGCCTACCAAACTCAGGTTTGTTATTTGTATCATAAGTTTAACTGCTTTAAGGAGTATAATATCTCTTCTGACTAGATCAAAGGTGGTCTGACATTGTTATTGTCATAACTAAATAATGTAAGAAAATGGATTAGATCAGAAGTGATCTAGGAGCAACTCACAAATGTAGAAGTAACGATAAGTCAAAGAAGTGATTCAAAAATGCTGAAGACAATGCCAAAGAAGTCATAAAGTTAAGAATATTATACATAATATTCGTGCAACATTGCTTGTATACCTTCACTTGTTGTCCCATAATGGGGGCTTTTTTTTGTATTTTTTTTGATAATAGCAGAGAAAAACATAGGATATATAATGTGTAAACAGGAGAAGATCCTTAAGGAGCATCCCCCCATGAAGCTGTTTCTGTCGATCTTTGGGAGCAAGTTTAGTGACACAGGCATACGTGATGTTGCCTACAAGGACCAGATCAACGTCAAGTCATTGCACTTCATAGGTGCCAAGGACTACCTGAGCATTCAGAGAAGCTGGCAACTGGCTTTGACAACACACTCATCATCGAGCGTCCTCAGGGACACACTTTCCCAAGACTGGGTAAGTCATTACTACCTGCGCCTACTTACATCTGCAGTTCATATATTCAAGAACCTAACAAAGGGCTTGGATTTGGCTTGGATTTGGCACAAACTTGAACAAATAGACGTTGAAAAAATGCCAGAGCATACTTCAAGCATCCTTGAGAGTGTAATGATGGGTATGCGGAGTCTGAATATGCTGAATCCCAGACCAATGGATCTAACTCCATTGTTGAGTTGGATATGTGACTTTGAAAGAAAAAAAATTTAAGACTATATATGTAATTTTATATACTCAAATGTCTTAAATCTCTTCTACATAAAAGAGACAGTTTTCTGTAACACGCATCTTTGAGAAAGATAAGAATAAGAATTCTAGTGCGGCTGTAGATATAGACAACTTGTCAAATCACGTAAATCCTCGATTTTCTGTATGTGCTTGTCTTTCTTCTTCTTTGCTTTTCCTCTAGATTTTGTAGGGAGATCATTTTTCCCAACAACTAGTATCAGAACCTTTGGTTCGTGAGAAAAAGTGGGAACGATGGCAGAAGACGGCAAGGTCAGAATCAAAAAGTTCGATGGCAAAGACTTCAATTTCTGGAAGATGCAAATAGAGAACTATCTCTGCCAAAAGAAGTTGCATGAACTGCTTTTAAGAAAAAGGCCAAAAACTATGGATCAAGAGGCTTGGAATCTATCAGATCGCCAGGCACTTAGTGTGGCCAAATTAACGTTGGCCAGAAACGTAGCGTTCAACATCGTCAAAGAAAAAACTACAGTAGAATTGATGAAGGCGTTGTCAGAAATGTACAAGAAGCCGTCAGCCTCGAATAAGGTACATTTGATACGTCATTTATTTAAACTTAAGATGCCAGAAGAAGGATGCATTGCAGATCACATCAACGAGTTCAACGTGATCATAACTCAATTGAGTTCAATAGAAATCACGTTCAAGGATGAGGTCAAGGCACTAATTTTGTTATCATCACTACCAGAAAGTTAGTCTGCAATCGTGATTGGGGTTAGCAGTTCGCTAGGTAATGCAAAATTGAAGTTGAGTGACATCCGAGACCTAATTCTGAGCAAGGACATTCGGAGAAAGGAATGGGGAGAACCTTCAGGATCTACTTTAAGCATAGAAAGTAGAGGAAGGAGTCAAAACCGCAACCAGAATCAAACCCATGGCGGATCTAAGTCCAAGGAGAAGAGTAAGAATCGCAAAGACATCGTCTACTGAAACTGCGAGAAGAAGGATCACTTCAGTAGTTAGTGCAAGGCACCAAAGAAATAGAAGAAGCATCAGTCAAAGGATGATAATTCTACAAACTCAACTAGTGAAGATATTAATGATGCCCTAGTTTGTTGTGTTGACATTTCTATTGAGCCGTGGATTATGGACTCAAGTGCATCTTTTCACTCTACCAACCGTAAGAATTTGCCAGATAACTATGTTGCAATAAAAAATACAAGACTCTATCTTGCTAATGATAGTTGTGTTGATATTGTAGGCAAGGATGAAGTTCACACAAGGATTGAAAATGGACTATGAAAACTAAAAGAAGTCAGACATGTTCTAGATCTTAAGAGAAACATGATATCCATAGCTCAAATTGACGATGAAGGATACACAATAATATTTGGAGGAGGATAATGAAAAGTAGTCAAAGGTGCTATGGTTGTGGCACGAGGCAAGAAGGTAGGAATAATGTACTCAACACTAACTCAAAAAGACACCATTGTAGTTGCAGATTGCTCAGTTGACTCAAAGCTATGGCATAGGAGACTTGGACACATGAGTGAAAAGAGAATGAAGCTATTGACATCAAAAGAAAAATACCAAATCTAAAATCAGTAGATTTTGGCCTTTGTGAGGACTACATCTATGGCAAACAGAAGAGAGTCAGTTTCTCAAAATCTGTAAGAATGTCAAAGGTAGAAAAACTAGAGTTAGTTCATACTGATGTATGGGGGTCAACTCCAGTAAAATATCTTAGAAGCTCACGCTATTATGTCGCATTCATTGATGACTCCTCCAGAAAGGTATGAGTTTATTTTCTAAAAAATAAATTTAATATGTTTGCTACTTTTAAAAGATGAAAAGCTGAGGTAGAAAATCAAACTGGTCAGAAAGTGAAGAGTCTAAGGTCTGACAATGGTGAAGAGTATGACAATCAGGAGTTCAAAGATTTCTATGCAGAACATGGAATTCGAATGATTAGAATTGTCCCTAAAAGACAAGAGCAGAACGGTACTGCTGAAAGAATGAACAGGACCTTGAACGAGAGAGTAAGAAGCATGAGGTTACATGCAGATCTTCCAAAAACCTTCTAGGTAGATGCAATCAACACAGCAACATATCTAATCAACCGAGGACCTGCAGTTCCTTTAGGATATAAGATTCCTAAAGAGGAATGGACTAGAAAGGAGGTAAATCTCTCACATCTGAAAGTTTTTGGCTATGTTTCCTATGTACACATAGATCCTGATGCTAGAGATAAGTTAGATGTAAGGGCTAAAAAATGCTATCTTGTTGGTTATGGTTCTGATTATTTTGATTATCGGTTCTGAGATGATCAAAATAGAAAAATCATAAGACATAAGGATGTTACATTTGATAAAACTATGTTATATAAAGACAGACATGCAGTAGAATCTGATCTTGTAGGGAAACAACCACAGATGCGTGACAAGACTGTGTTAGAGGATATCAATAAAGATGATATTGTTGAAAGAGTTCAAAAGAATCCAGAAAATAATGAAGAACACCCTGAACCATCTACTCCTATATCACATGTGAGAAGATCTACAAGAGTATCCAAACCTACACAATGCTTCTCACCATCATTACACTATTTATTGTTGACAGATGGTGGAAAGCCAGAGTACTACGATGAAGTAGTACAAACAGAAGATTATGTCAAGTGGGAGTTAGCCATGAAAGATGAGATGAACTCCCTAGAGAAGAACAGAACATGGGTGTTGACTCATCTACCAGAGAGAAAGAAAGCCTTACAGAACAAATAGGTGTATTGAATTAAAGAAGAACCTGATGGCTCCAAAAGATACAAGTCCAGATTGGTTGTGAAAGGCTTTCAACAATTAAGAGGCATTGACTACACAGAGGTATTCTCTCTAGTAGTCAAGATGACTACAATTAGATTTGTACTCAGTATTATTGTTGCAGAAAACTAACATCTAGAGCAGCTAGATGTGAAGATAGTTTTTTTGCATAGAGACTTGAGGAAGATATCTACATGCAACAAGTTGATGGCTTCAAAGTTCCTAGTAAAGAAAAACTTGTATGTAAATTGCAAAAGAGTCTTTATGGCTTAAAGCAGGCTCTCAGACAGTGGTACAAGAAATTTGATAGCTTCATATGTGACATTGGTTTCACAAGATATGAAATGGACTTTTATTGCTATTTCAAGAGTTTTGATGACTGCTATATTATCTTATTACTGTATGTGAATGATATGCTTGTTGCAAGATCCAACATGAGGGAGATCAACAAGTTGATGCACCAGATGTCAAAAGAATTTGACATGAAGGACTTAGGTGAAGCAAAGCAGATCCTTGGGATGAGAATCATTAGTGACAGATCTGAAGGAACTCTAGTATTGTCCCAAGAGAAGTACATTGAGAGGGTGTTAAACAGATTTAATCTCAATAATGCAAACCCTAGAGACACTCCCTTGGGAATCCAGTTTAAACTGTCCAGGAACAATCACCAAAGATAGAAAAAAAATCAGAAGTACATGTCCAAAATACCATATGCTTCTACAGTTGAAAGCATGATGATACTATGATATGTATCAAACCTGACATGGCTCACGTAGTGGAAGTTGTGAGCAGATTCATGTCAGATCTAGGAAAAGAGCATTGGGAAGCTGTAAAATGGCTCTTACGATATCTGAAAGGTTCGTCAAGTGTGGGACTCTATTTCAGAAAAAGCGATGTAATTTTACAGGACTTCTATGATGTAGATTTAAGTGGTGACTTGAATGGAAGAAAGAGTACTGCAAGTTATGTCTTTACCTTAGGAGGTATAGCAGTCAGTTGGATGTCAAAACTATATAAAAGTGTTTCTCTTTCAACCACTGAAGTAGAATATATGACAATATCAGAAACTGTCAAAGAGATGATTTGATTGAAGAATTTTCTTGAGGAGTTGGAAAAGAAGTAAGACAGTAATATGCTTTTCAGTGATAGTCAAAGTGCCATCTATCTTACAAAGAATCTAATTTTTTATTGATTAGAAGATCAATCTCCAAGAAAAAAAAATTAAGACTATATATATAATTTCATGTACTCAAATGTCCTAAATCTCTTCTATATAAAAGAGATTGTTTTATGTAACATGCATCTTTGAGAAAGATAAGAATAAGAATCCTAATACGACCGTAGACGTAGGTACCTTATCGAACCAAGTAAATACTCGATTTTCTGTGTGTGTGTGTTGGTCTTTCACTCTTTCTTTTTTCTTACCTTTCCTCTAGATTCCTGTAGGAAGATTGTTTTTCCCAAAATGTAACTGTCGAAAATGCCAAGAATTTTTCAGTTAATGCCATTAGTATGGTGGATGAGTCCCTCAGTTAATGCCATTAGCATGGTGGATGACTCCTTAGGAGAGGTTGAGCAACTGCAACCGAAGAGCATGAAAGTTTCCGCTGGAACATGTGTCTGAAACTTATAATCATCTACAAAGCATGTAATGGACATCATATTTCCTTTCTTCCTATCTTAAAGAGACCAAGGACAAAACGCTCTAATAAGTTAAGGAGTTTTAGATTTCCAAGAGATGAGGGTTCCTGTCATATGTGAGGATTGAACTAAAAGGAAGTGCTTCTACCAGTGATACCATCTTTACAGTACTGTGCAATCTATTAATGCATCCAACAGAACGTTGCAACCAAATTAACATTTGCAAGATTATGATACAACCCTTTCAAAGCAACAGAATGGAACATCTGAGCATGTAAAATTGAAAAGCAAGAAATTAGTGTCATAAGTGTTAGATGGTACACAGTGGGCGATGTAGTCTTTTCCTCTTTCTCGTATAAAACCCTAATGGGCTCTTGTACATCCTTATGTAAGGAGCTGTTGCTTCAATAGTAAATTACCAAGAATTAGCAGCATACTATATGTCTGCAAATGACTTAATTTCGTTACAGAAATATGAATCGGCCAGAACTACATTGTTATCACTACCAACAAAAAGAAAATCTTTCTTTTGTACTTAGAAACAGAAGAGTAATGTTATCTCAGTTACATGGAAGTCAAGGTAAAGAAACTCTCTTATGATAAATGAATTGAAGGATGTAAACATTTACAAGATACCCTTAGCACCAAGAAACTCTAGCCTTTGCTTTCCAGTACCAAAAAGCAGGAAGATGAAGATGTTTATCTGGTCTAAGAAACATTTACAACAGCGAGAAGCCTCACTGAACTTTAAGGGAAAAGTGAAAAAAAAAAGGAGGAAGCAACCACACCAACGGAAAACCGGTAAAGCAGCAAGTTGCAAACTGAGTACCCACAGGTGATATTTGAGAAAACCTTTACTATTTATCAGTCAATGAAGTCCATCATGCTGAGTATTACCATGCATGTCCTCTTCAGATTTCCATACGACATCTTTGAGCCCTGTCGACAGATTCTTATAAAACTGCGTGGAGAGGAAAGGTGCAAAAATTCATTAAGAAAAAGAATTTATATTTTCAGAGAAGTGCACAGCAATATCACATTTCAATCAAAACATAATAACTGAACAATAATCATAGTAGTCAACCAGCAAATTTTGTAAACCATACAGTGTCTGCAACTATACAGTGTCTGCATTTATTTCAAGCCATAACAGTAAGCACATATTCCTAAGGAAATCATAACATGAACATCTTCCTATAGAATCCATCTTTTACGTTTGATACTAATGGATGTTTGAATGTAAACAAAAGTTTTCACCACTTACAAACCATATTCATATGTTTTTGACCTACAAATTATACATGTTAATCTTAATTTTGAGCGACAACCCAAAATCTCAAGCTGGTTATAAGAAAGGGGAATATCCAAAGTTTTTTGACATTTGGTATCAAGCAGGTAAGGATGGATTTGTGACATTCCAAGGTCATGAATTCATGATAATCTAAATTAAGACATCTAGTAACAAGTACAAGCCAATACCAATGATTCACTTACAAAGAGTAGTCACACATACATATTAGATCCTCAAAGCAAATTGCATGGGTTTTGTTGTTCTTGATCTTATTTGTAAGTATTATATAGGTTGTACTAATGTGCCAAAATGTGCAATCCTAAGAATGAAATAGGGTGAACTGATAGGCACTTTCTGCAGTGAAAATATCCATTGGTAAGGTATCTAATAAATATACAAGATGGACATCCTTACATATGCAGAAAGGAAAGGAAAGGATTATTCACTTGCATCCAGAAAAAAGAAGGAAAAAAACAACCAAGAACATTTTGGAAACCAAAACAATGGCTTAGAAAAGAATCAAACAGCACCTTGTGGAACTCCAAAGTATCCCCTTTTGCCTTTCGTACCTCAACCATGTGGAGAGAAGGGGCAACTTGAAATACCTGATAAAGATGAATTGCTTAGCCACAAAAAGATTAAATCTAAACCATGGGAAACCTTGGCAACAACATTCTAAAAATTTAGTTTTCAAGCGTGTACCTCAGTAGCGATGTTTAAATTTCCTTTTCTCCCAGCTTTAACATTTTCTAACTTCATCTGGAAAAGACAAAAATGAAAATACATGAGGTGCTTAATAACTATTCACACAAAAAAAGAAAAGCCAAAAATTGTTTTTGAGTAGTTTGTGTTAGCTGTGATTTTCTTGGCTTATTACAGGGCTGAAAACAACCATATCTATTTCAAAATACAATTTTTTAACTAAATTTCTGCCATTATCCCAATAATTTATTTTACTTGAAGATAGCAAGATGCTCTAAATTCAACACTCGGAGGTCTGAATGATATTATGAATAACACCAGAACAAGCTCAAGCTAAGAAAAAGTTCCAAAGCATTACATAGCCAAGCATAAAATCACCTTGAAATTTTTCTTTTGAATATCAAAGCCAAGAGGCTTTGCAGCTTCTTCAATCTTACTGATAATTTCGTTTGCTGGGCATTTGGATGTAAACCTGGTTTCCCGCTTAAATTCCTGCAGGAAATGATGTGAGATTCACTTTGTTAAGATGTTAGTGCATCTTTGTAGATGGCATATACATACAACAGCTACAAAAGTTCTAAGTGCTGAATACAACATGAGTGGATATGCCAACAACACTTTGACTTTGACAAAAGGGTAAACATAATTTACAAAAAGTTTCATCTGTTTCTCAAAGGACTGGAAAAATAATTCATGCACACCTGCTCTGCTTGAAACAAATTTCCAAGATTTAGCCCTTTCGACATTGAGATGAGTTCAAATGCATTCATAGCTACTGGCTGTTCTTCCTTCTTCTCTGTTACATGGTATTCCTGGGTGCAACCAACAGAAACAACATGATACAGTTTCTCAGTAATTGCAATGGACAATTTACCACATGCAACATTAAGAACAGAATTTTACAACTGCTGGTGGTTCAAGTCTATGACTCACTTCTGAGTCCTTGAAAGCAGCATCCACGTCATCCAGATTTGCTTCATACTTCCCATCAAAAACAGGAGGCTTATAATCTTTCCTGAACCAATCATCCGCCAAAATCTCAGGAATGGTAATCCGCTGCAGTTACAAAGTTTAGATAGAAGACTGTAAATAGTTGGATGACATGATAAAACTACCCTTCTATATTCCTAGCATAACTTTAGGAATATTATCCTTCAACAGGTAAACAGTTACAAGCCTGTAGAAAATGAATTCATGCCCGTGCATGATATTCATATTCCAAACTTTAAGAAAATTATCCTTCAACAAGCAACTGCATGCAATATAAGCCACCAAAATTCCATCTATAGTGGTTTTTCCTTCTTCTTTTTTTGGCATTCAAGTATATCAGATTTAGCGTCTCCTATCAGAATGTTGTATTGTAAAACAACTTTGCTGCATAAAGAAAGGTACTATTCCTATTATATGCTTTTGTGGAACACTTACAATCATAGGGTTTGGATCTAGTATTCTTGTTATCAAACTCTTGGCACCAAAGGAGAACCAAGAAGGAAATGTATAGTCAGCATCAGAAATCTGCATGTACAAAAGTAGCATCATAAAACAAGTATGTTTCAGAACGAACAAGGAAGAACATGAGATTTATATATTGCTCACTTTTTTGTAAAGTGCTATGACATTTTCATCATCAAAAGGCAAATAACCTGCGAGCAAGACAAATAGAATCACACCACAAGACCACAAGTCTGCAGTTGCACCATCATATCCTCTATCATTTAGGACCTAAAAGTTAAATTAGAAAAGGCAATCTAGGTTAGATAGCAGAAATATGTGAGATCATCAATAGTTCAACAAATATATCAAATTGACAGCGGACAACACCTCTGGAGCAACATAATTTGGGGTTCCACAGGCAGTGTGAAACAAGCCATCATCCTGTAGAAAATGCCAAAGAGATGTCAGGTATCATGCAGAAAAACAGAAGGCAACAATAGAATATGACATTCCTATTCTTTTTAAATGTGAACTAGTTAAATACGCTTGATTCAAATCCGCAAGTCAGTTTAGCTTTTAAGATTATGTATATTCTGTTCATCTACTCAACAACAGACTAGAAACCCCGATAAAAACAAATAAAAGAAATTTGTCACTTCATAATTTAAAAAGTACATTTGTTGATTTGGTTTTGTTGACAAATATAAGCAAAAGAGATTTTGCTAAAATATGAAGGAATTTTTAACATTAATAATTTCAAGGTAGAAGCCAAAAAAGATTGACAACGTAAAAGAAGTGAGATTAGATTCATCGATGTCCTTAGAAAACATAACTTCAAGAAATATTGTGTATGAACAACTGCGCATGGTCAAAAACATAGATATGACATAAAGTTGGTTCTAGAATGGTAGAAAATAAAGTGTAAAGACCACATTAATAGAACATGGAATCTAAACTTGGGAAAAAATTAGTTTAGAAGGAAATATCAATATAAATGAATGGAAAATTGGAATCAAATAGCAAATGTTAGGGGTCCTATGATTTGTCTGATATTGGCTGAGAAACTAGTTAGTTGTAAGATACCTGCAGTGACACTATTTGTCAAGGATGGTTGGAGGAAAAGCGGTTGCATATTTTTATGGAAACATCTGTGACAAAAGACGAGAATCCTGAACAGGACCGACAATCAAGCAAAGGAAACCCCATGTCACATGATCCAAGCCACTGTTTACCAGCTAAATCTAGGATCCCTTGATTCCATGTCACAAACAAGCAAATCACATCCATAGACAAGGTGTGCAGTTCCAGTATATTTGTCTCAAGTTTTGAATATGAATTTACACACAAAAAGAAACAATGTTTTTAAGGTTTTGGAAATTTTCTTAAAAGATTCACTCTGTTTTAGAACTTTGAAACATATCCTTTAAGGTTTTCCACGAATGTGTTGACAAAGTTCTTTCCACTGTCAAAGTTTCTTTCCATTTTCAGGTGCTTCGATGGATAGACTCAGAGAGGATTGCAGCTTTACTTCTGTTTCTACTGTTGACATTAATTTCCTAGACTTCCATGACTTTTCTTAGTACTGATAATAATACTGAACTAAATATTAAAAAAAAAGTAGCATCTATTTCGCAGTCACTTTTAACTTGTATGTCTATTTCCAGCAAAAAATGTAATAGCAAGCTAACTGAGGTAGCTCAGTTGGCCACCTAGGTGCTCTTTACCCAGGGTCTCAAATTCAAATCCTCTTCGAGTCAAATATGGGATTATTATTTCCTGTATGGGCATATGCCTAGATTTACATGGTTGGTGGTGGGTGCGGACTACCATCATCAACTGTGGATTTATCTTTCACCACTGTTTGATTGTCCACCTTGATGGGGTAGGGGTTCCGGTCATACAAAAAATAGCAAGCTACGATTTGGAGTGACAATGTACGACTACAACAATTTCCAAAGGGAAACAAGAAACAAAAATCCTATACATGGATCATTCAATTAGATACAACAAGATGGCACTATAGGTATGGAAACTATATATTCGGATTGTCCTAATGGTAAAAAGAAGAGCCATCCATGTGTAAATGCACTTAAGTATATATTTGGGTTGTCCTAATGGCAAAAAGAAGAGCCATCCATGTGTAAATGCACTTACTCTTACTTGTTGCGAAAGTGCACTTAATCCAAAATCAGAGACTTTGAGGTTCCCAAATGCATCCAGTAGTAAATTCTCAGGCTGCAACCAAGTGGGAATCAAGCCAAGCCAAATTAAGAAACTCGAAGGTCAAATAAAGTAATGGTAAAGAGGTCTCTACCTTCAAGTCACGGTGATAAACACCTCGACTATGACAATAATCAACAGCATTGATTAGTTGTTGGAAGTATCTTCTAGCTTCATCCTCCCACATCCTACCATCTTTGACCTTTGAAGACAAAGAAGAATTATGTTAAGAAAATCAAGTAGCAACTGGGAGAAATGACGATTTATGCATAATAAACAAGAGAAGGCAGGTAGTTATGTACAAATTTCCAGTTATACGCTCAATAGCCTGGACATTTATCAACCAAATAGAAGTGTCATTTGATGTTTATTCAAGACGGAAAGAGACTAAACTAGGAAGTCAAATAACTCGTCAACTTACAATTTTGTCAAAGAGCTCTCCCCCAGTAACAAATTCCAGAACAATAAAAATTTTTGTTTTGCTTCCCATCACCTGAATAAAGAAAAGAATTTTAAGGATGACAGTGACAAGTATAGAGTGGAGTCCCATCTAATAGAAATAAATGGAGCGTGCTCCAGGATAGGAAGTGTCTGACTTAATCCAAGTGAACAAAATCACAATGAATACTTTAATTAATATTGCTTGATCAAGAAACTTTAATTTTTAGTTTTTACTAAATACCTGCAAATTTACATGGGTATAAGGATTATAATTTCAAGTTTGTGAATTTTCAATTATGAATTCATACAAAAGAGAGAACTTCAGATCCTCAGAAAAAATAATTACAACAAATTTATAAGCCTGTAATTAGCATGTCAGATTATCATATGAGAATTTACTTCACCGGAAGCTAATATAAATAATTAAAAGAATGAATAGAAAACTACCTCATACAACTGAATAACATTAGGATGCTTTATCAATTTCATGGTAGCGATTTCACGCTTAATCTACAAAATACGCAACAGAGAATCATAAATAAATAAATATAAAGCACAGAGATTCCTCTCAAAACTTCCATGTGAAGTCTTGGTAACTAGAAAGCACTGGTATTTGTAAATAGATAAATCTTTGAAATAGATAGGAGGAAAAGATTGTATAACAAATCCGTAAGAGACCTGTTCAACTAGTTTATGCTTGAGAACCTTCTCTTTGTTGAGGATCTTGAGCGCAACAGGTTCCCCTGTCTCAGAATTTTTTGCAAATCTGACCTTTGCAAATGTTCCCTCCCCAATTGTCCGTCCGAGTTCGTATTTGTCTACTCGACGCTTCATTTGTGGTGCATTCATTTTCACCTTCTAACTTGCAGGAGATCCCAAAGAAATTGACTAGCAAACCTCTAGAGGTCTCTGCTAGGAAAATAAAATAAAATTTCAGCATATCCCACTTCAAGGCACAGATAAAGGCACAGACATGATACTAAACTAGCAATAATAACGAAAAAGAAAAATGTGAATTATTCCTAATTTGCAAACCAAACCATGTGCACACATAAAAACCAAGCTTAGAGAGCTTAAAATCTATCATCCTGAACACCCAAGATTATAAATGACAAAAAATTGGATGAACCCTCCATTCATAGTTTTGACAGGATAAGCTTATTTGTCAAGCACAATACATTTGGTAACTGTTTGAAGCATCATATATTAGACACCTAAAAGGCAGTCTAATTCTAATTGTAATGTCGCAAAAATTTTCCCGTCGTATATCAGCATACAATGTTTGTAACACTATCCCTTGATGATCCATGACAATCCATCTATTGCAATGCATATAAAAATTAACATTACTGCTATACAGCTAAATAAAAGGGCAATAATCAAACATCGATCATGTACACAAATTTTGAACAAAGTGAATAGGAAATGTAATCATTAGCCGAGAGAATACACTTCAACATCATCAGTCAGCACAAAAAGAAAGATGGAATTCGATAAAGAGAACTCTACGAATTAAAACAAACCCAGTTAAATAAAAGGTAACAGGCGCCTTTGAAAGGAGAACAGATCCACTTGCCTTAATTACACATAATATACACATAATATGTCACTTTTCAAGCAATTGAAACACTGAAGAACAAGCAAATAGCAGATAAAAGCCTAGTGTTTGTAAACACAAACGAAACCATGATTTGTTTACAGTTGCAAAAAGTAGAACCTTCCAACTACTCCCAAAACCTGAAAATTATAAATGAAATAATCAGTAAGATCCTCTAAGACTCAAATTCGGATAAATCAAAGAAAAAACATGGACAACCTGATGAAAACTACACCATTTATTAGTCCCACGATAAAACAATTGTAAGGTGTTTCTCAACAACCAAAATGAAGAATGATTACCATTTCAAACAAAAAATCAACCTTTTCATCCGAAAAACTAGACCATAGAAAAATTTCCAGATTCAAAAGGCAAAGTTCGAATCCTCCTCACCGACCAAAAACATGAGAAGAAGACCAAATCCCCATGACCAGTGACAGAACAATGAGAAACAAGGATCCATCTTTCCGTTATCAAAACAAGGAACCATCTTTCAGGTCACAAGCCATGAAACCAGAGACACATCAACCAAAACAACACCAAACCCAACAGAAACAACAACAATGGGAACTCAATAGACTGAACAGAGGAAACAAAACGTACGTACCAAAAAAACCCAGAAGGCAGGGAAGCAGCACAAGCTGTTGAAGGCGGAGAAAAAGGAGAAGTGGGAGATAGAGAGAGCAGGAGGAATGGGGAACTCGGTCGAGGATAGAATCCTGCAGTTCTCAGCAGGGAGTGGATAACTAGGGGAGGACAACCCCACAGCCAGTGCCACCTTTCTGTTCCTACCCACAACCCTCTTTGTTTTTCCCCTCTCCTCTCTCTTTCCCAAGAACTGTTTCTTTCGTACTGTTCTGCCCTCTGTTTGACAGTTTCACTGCATGCCAATTCGCTGCACCACTATCCACATGGTCATTCTCCAACTCTTCCCTCTCCTCCTCCTCCTCCTCCTCCTCCTCAGCTCATCGCACCCCTACAGCTCCTCTGGCCACTGTGGTCATGTGATTTCTCACGACCACCTTTCTACAAATACAATTGCCATTTCTGTTTTGTATGTTGCTTGCAGAACGGCAACGGGATGGTACGTCTTTATTTTCTTTCCGCACAAACATCTCTGGTTAGGGCACATGGAGTGCTTCGTTTCCTTGAATCTCAACCATCCATTGGCCCATGGATGCTTAGATTTGACTCATGAATTGTTTCTACTTCTTTTTTAACAACTTCCTAATCATCAAATTGAGAGGTTATTTTAAAGAGGACATTTTTTATGTAGGTCTTGGCAACTTTTTTATTTTTCGTAAAGACACAAGGAAAGAGAAATAACCGTATAGATATACTTATTAGATATCCATAAATACATAATGAAATTTTCATTTAAATTAAACAACTATTGATTCTTGATTTAAAGGTCTTAACATTCAACATATTTTGTTAAATTCTAACCGTTAAATTTTAGATTAAAAATTAATAATGAATATAATTCAAATTAGGATGAAATCTTAACACATAGTAGATTATATTATAGATTAACTAATTATATAATTAGATTTTAATTTAAAAAACAAAAAACAAAAACAAATGAGGTGCCTACAGGAAAATTTTCCTATAGGCACCTACACAAACCATTTCCTGTATTTTAAATTACTTAAATCCATCCAAATATGTCTGTCTGTTTTTTTTTTTTTTGGCAAAGGTAAGTATTTAGTATTAAATATTAATCCCCAGGAGAAGACCAGGGGAATCAAGTACCAATCACAAAATAGGCAATGTTCTTACCAATATTACAGACCGCCAAAAAATGGCATTAATGTTTTATCCAAAAAAACAGGGGACAAACTACTACTCCATTGCTTCAGCAGGAGGGACAGCAGCAGCAGTCGAGATAATGGAGTCAGTGGAGGTGGGAGGAGCATCAGAAGAGGCAGAGAAGGTCTCTGCCCAGGCAGCCTTCATAGAGGCCACGGAGCTCCTCATGTCCTCCTTTTCAAAACTTGGTAGAAAAGATTCTAACCAATACTCCATTAGTCCAATAACATCAGAAATAATAACAAAAACAGGCTTAGAAATATTACGAAAAATCCTGGCATTCCGTTCTTTCCAGGTTACTCAAAGGATAGCCTGGATCAAAAGAAACCAGTTAATATCGCTTAAATGAAAAATGAGGCCGGGTTTATGCCAATATAAGTGCCCAAGGTTATAATATCCAGGATATAGTCTATTACATAAAAAAAACTGCCATATGTGTGAAACGAAATCACAAAACATGAACAGATGTTTATTAGATTCCATATTGAATTTACAGAAAATACACATAGGTGAACCAGTCCACCTTCTCTTAAGTAAATTTTCTTTAGACAGATTTTTGTTATGCATGACAAGCCAGGAGAATAATTTGACTTTGAGGGGAGCGAATGTTCTCCAAATCTGCTCAAACAGGTCAAATCTGAGTCCGTCATCATTCAGTCTTGAGTAACATGATTTCACAGAGAAGTTAGAGGAGCGGGATGGAGTCCAGGAGATAGCATCCCTATCCACACCAAAGGTAGTTGTAACATGATTTCACAGGTCAAATATGCCTGTCTGTTGACACTGAATTTACAGTGGCTATTGGTTTTCTCTGTAATAGTCTCGAAGTGGAGAAGTGGAACAGCTTTTATGGGAAAATAGAAGGCTGGTGGTCTAAGGAGGTCTTAAGTCTTAACCCAAAGGAACTTTTGTGACTCAAATTTATTTATTTATTTTAATTTTTTCTGTTTCCAATTAGTTTCTATTTTTTAGATTTTTCATTAA
This sequence comes from Posidonia australis, assembly GCA_024699735.1. Classification (NCBI taxonomy): domain Eukaryota; kingdom Viridiplantae; phylum Streptophyta; class Magnoliopsida; order Alismatales; family Posidoniaceae; genus Posidonia; species Posidonia australis. Next base: position 22,690 of record JAMKQA010029530.1, read on the forward strand.
TATTTTACTCTCTCTTTTCCAAACCTTTATTTTATTTTTTTCCTGTTTGAAATTATTTCAATTTTCTATTGTAGGGTCCTTAATCAGATGTGTCTAGTGCCATTCTGGAAAATTCATGTGAAAAAATACATGAAGATAGAGTTCTTGGCATTTCCGTCAAAATACAAGGAATTAATTAGAAATTCGCTTCGCCATATGTATTAATTACAAGAATGAGGCCAAATTAGAGATTCACAAATTAGACAATCCTAATTTTGACTTCCCGTTTGAAGCATAACTTTCAATAAGCCTATCAAGCTTGAAAATTCAAATTTGTAAATGTGTGAGAGTCTAATGTTAAGCGAACAGGTAATAAAGTAACGAGGTTTTGTGCATTATATTTAACAACTTCTTTTAGATGGTAGTGTGATTGGACAATAGCCTTCCACCGAGACATGGAAATTAGATCAGGCGGCCCAAGGTTCGGCCTAGTCCAGGCTCGACAATCCCAACAGTGGGTCGGGCTGGACCAGGCCCGTCGTGGGCCGTCTGCCGTACCAGGCCTAAGAGTCAAGCCTGCCTTGGCCTGTTTACTAGGCTCAATTTAGCCCGTGAAATGATCTGGGCTAGGCTGGGTTGGGCCGACCCATCTATAAAAAATAAAATAAAAAAATTACAGAGCCCAACCCTTAAAAAAAATTTAACTACAGGACCAGGCTAAGCCTTGCTCGTTACAAAAAAAAAAACCTAACTGTAGTCTTTGTAATCCATAAACATGCATAGCTTGAGGAGAGAGTAATAAGAGGGTTTTAATACTTATTTATTTAACATGATTAAGTTCTCTGATATCTAAGTTAATGATCTGAGTAGTCAGTAACCTAATTAGTTGCATACATCTGGTCCAGACTCTGAGATCAGACTACAGCCTGAAACAAAGTATCCGGGCACACCAACCTGGCGCACCAACCTGGTCATAGAGTCGTTGCATCATTTATTTAGCCGTTGTTTGACAACGGCTAAATATATGGTCGTTGCTATGCAACGACCATATGTTATATATTTTTTAAAAAAAATATTAAATTCCTATCCATTTATCTTATAAATATCACTCATCTCATTCATTTTTCTTCACAATTCAATCTTCTCTTCTCTTCTTCATTACAACTTTCTCTACTACAACTTTCTCCCAACTTTCACGTGAAAATTTCGCTGTTTGGCTTTGGATTCCGTCCCATCTTCTACTCTCCAGTCTCCACGCGACACCAGCTGAGCCAACAACAAAAAAATTTCTCTACTTCTAATCCCTCCAAATTCTTTACTTCTAACCCCTCCATTTTTGAGTTTTGGTTTTTGTGGGTTAAGGGTTTTATTATTTTATATTCATTTTTTATATTAAAATGGAAAATATTGGTAATGTTGGTAGCCATGACTATATCCCTAGTATGGAATCAAATCAACCTCTGTCTACCCCAACACATACTACACAGTCCACAGTTACTAAAAAACCTAGGAAACAAAGTTATTACGTTTGGGAGCATGTTACAATAGACCATGTAGATCAAAATAGGTGTTACTGTAATTATTGTAATACCACTTGCACATGTCCTAGGGGAGGGGGTGTAGGTCATATATCTAGACATTTACAAAAATGTATACCTAAACATAATAAAGATGATAACACATATTTAAAACAATCGAAATTACAAGTAGGATCTAGTGGTATAATTAATTAGAAATATAATACAGAAGAAAGTAAGAAAAGAATAACTAAATTTATAATACAAGACGAACAACCATTTTCTTTGTCTGAAAATAAACATTTTGAATCATGTATGCAAAATTATTTAAATCCACAGTTTAAAAGTTTTTCTAGAAATACAATAATAAATATAATTTATAAGACATTTAAAAAAGATTTAATTGAAATATTTTTTTGTTTTTTATGTAAAATATCATTAACATGTGATGTTTGGACTAGTCCAAATAATTTTCCATATTTATGTTTAACTGCACATTGGATAGACATAGAATGGAATTTACAAAAAAGATTAATTGCTTTTGAAGTTTTTGATCATCCACATACTGGTAAA
>JAMKQA010029531.1:0-27634 GCA_024699735.1 Posidonia australis
CTGATTCGGAATACCGAATAACTTCGGTATGCCGAAAATGATATAAGCTCCAAAAAGCTTCTATCTTGGCATGTAAGTCCAAATACATATATAATAGAATATTTTGCGTTCATAAATGCTTTTCATATTTTCTAAAATGATTATATAACATTTAATCACATATCATTTGTTATCATCAAAATGTATTTATAGATTTTTCAACATTTTCTGCACTCCTAATGATTTGGGTCTATTGTATTTTTGATCCCCTTGACATTAGTGTGGTTTTCTGAACCATTCTTTACAAAAACGTCATCATTTTATGCAAATTTCTTCACATGTTACAGTTTTCCTATTTTATACGGACTTCTTTGCAGTTTTCCCACCTTGATTATTGCGATGCTCTCTTTGATTCTAATGACTTGAGTTAGTTGCATGTTTGGCATTCTTGTGACCAGTATGATTTTTCAATCCATTCTCGCCAGAAACCTCGTCATTTCATGTGATTTTCTTTATTGTGTCATACTTCGTGATTTCATCATTTCATGTGGATTTCTTTGCAGTTTTCGCGTACCCTCTTGCACATCCATCCAATCATGTCTTGGCATTCATATCAGCATGATTAGCACACGATCTAGGCATAGCAAGCATTCATTCAACCTCTAGCAAGCAGATTAGACTAGAAAGACCGAGTTTCTCGGGCGTACAGGGTTGCCTAACATCTTCCCCGTGCGTAATAGGAATCCTTACTCATCCTCTGGTTAGCAAATATCTATCCTTCATATTTGCATCTCATTCATTCACTTTTTGTGATTTGTTTGTGGTTTTTCTCGTCTTTCCCTTAAAAGACTAGGTGGCGACTCCTTTTCTTTTCCATTTTTATCCCATCTCGCGCCTTCGCCATCCTGGCATGGCTATGGCCTCTCCTCCCTCTAGCGCGACCCCATGTCGGATCCCCCGGGTCAGGCACGATCACAGATGGAAACATGCTAAATCTAAATTCTTAATGAAAACCATTATGGAGGAGAAACCCAAGCGGTGAAAGGGGAATAAATGAGCAAGAGAAACTAAAATCATGCAAGTGGAGTCAAATGCGTAATAAAACTTATGTAAAAGAGACATAAGGCCGAGGCTTGGTTTGGTGTGGCGCCATAGGGTCCCTGATGTACACGTGCATGTAAGACGCACTATCAAGGCATGTACTTGGAATAGAGTCCAAACCTTCCTCCTTCATCGCCTCTCCCCATGCAAAGCATGCAATGCCTTAGCTATGAAAACACTCAGGAAGCTTGAACAATCATATGGCATGGCAAAAACACCAAGAAATCAAAATGGGGAGTGTCATGGCCTCTTCCTCACCTTCATTGCTGGTGTCACAGCCCGCCAGAGTCCGATTAGCCATACGAGGGGACCAGAGACTCAAGCATAGTTCTGTGGTGACTGGAGTGTTGGAGTGGAAGAGGGAGGCACCTTAGGACGATCATGGCTAGGCGTTCAAAGGCTGGAATCCTCACATCGGTGCTCATCATTCGCCGACAAGGAGGAGGACTAGATGCAACGAAATAGAAGAGGAAAACAGCGAGAAAGCTAATAGAAAAGCCAAACAGACATCCCTAAACTATCCTCTACTAGAATGAGTTGAGGACGATACCTGTGGAGGGCTAGATGTCTTCCTTCATGCCGGCAATTGGATCTCCAACGGGAGAGGTTGGATGGTCGGTTAGCAACTAGGGACGAGTCAAGGGTGGCTTAGGAGTGATTGATGAGTGGCTAGGGAGCTTCCTCGATGTAGAGGAAGGCAGGTTGATAGTGGTTTGGGGAGTTGGGTTCTCAGGCTCACCTTCTCCTGCGACACTTCTGGTTCTCCGATGAGGGGTTCATTCCCTCTGGCTCTCTCAACTAGATGTCCCAGATCTTGCTATAGGTGCTCTCTGGGTTTAGGTAGCTGGTTGCGTGGTAGGTGGAGTGGGATGGCGTGTTGGCAAGACTGACAAGGGGGCTGTAAGTGAGGCACCGGCGTCGTCGCATAGGTGGCGTGTAGCGATAGGGCGATGTTGGTAGGGATTGGTGGTTGGAGACAGAGCATAGGGAAGGCTGTGGGATGTCAAGCACGCCGAAGGGCAGGCAGGGCGAGGCACGCAGCATCACCTGTACAAGGTACGAGATACGACGAAAGCGACTGGTCGGGCGGTGCACGCCTAGCTACCCTGGTCCTAACGTACGCTTGGGCTGTGCTGTCGGGTTGCACATCCCATTGGACCAGAGCACATGGGTTGGTTTACAAGTGTTGGACTTAGTGAATGAGGTTTGTTTTAGGGTAATTTGAAGGTTTTGGGTAAGTTTAGGTTTATGGGCTCGGTTTGGGAATTAGGATAGGACCGGGTTTACCGTCTAGTTGCACTCTCTGCCGGGTCCACCTGCCAACATTGGCCAGAAACTGGGATGTCTACACCAATAATCTCTCATTTGGAGATTGATCTTGTAATCAATGAAGTTCTTCTGTAACTTTCTCCTTATGTTCTGAGTGATATTCCTAGTGCAACACCTCCCTTTCTCAAGTACCTTGGAGACCAACTAAGGGCATGCATAGCCTTAGTTTATAAGTGTTTACACCCATGGTCAACATGTTTAATGGATTCTCTGCACTAAGTACCTTCTTCAACGTCAAGGTCCCATCCTTAATCAACCCACAAATGTGATAATATCTCAATTGGATGTGCTTGGTCCTAGCATGATAGATTGGATTCTTTGCAAGATGAATGACATTCTGACTATCACTGAAAAATGTACTGTTGTCTTGCTTTTTTCCCAACTCCAGAAAATTCTTCAACCAAATCATCTCTTTGGTAGTTTCTGAGATTACCATATATTATGCTTCAGTAGTTGAGAGAGAAACACTCTTCTGTACCTCCTAGGATGAAAACATAACCTATAGTACTCTTTCTTCCATCCAAGTTACCACCCAAATTTACATCACAGAAGCTTTGCGAATTCATATCGCTCTTTCTAAAACAAAGTCCCACACTTGAGGAGCCTTTTAGATTTCGTAAGAGCCACTTTGCTACTTTCCAATACTCTTTTCCTAGATCTTACATGAATCTACTACTCCCACTGCATGAGCTACGTCAGGTCTGGTACACACCATAGCATACATCACACTTCCAATTGCAGAAACATATGGTATTTTGGACTTGTGCTTGCAATTTTCTTCTATCTTTGGTGATTGCTCCTTAGATAGTTTGAACTGACTTCCTAATGAAGTGTCTTTGTACTTTACATCATTGAGATTAAACATGCTTAGTACCTTCTCAATGTACTTCTCTTGGGATAATACTAAAGTTCCTTCAGATCTGACTCGAATGATTCTCATCCCAAGAATCAGCTTTGCTTCACCCAAGTCCTTCATGTCAAATTCCTTTGACATCTACAACTTCAACTTGTTGATCTTCCTCATGTTGGATCCTACAACAACCATGTCATCCACATACATTAGCAAGATAATATAGTAGTCATCAAAACTCTTGAAATAGTAACAAAAGTTCATTTCACATCTTGTGAAATCAATATCATATATGAAGTTATCAAATTTCTTGTACCACTGTCTGGGAGCTTACTTCAAACCATAATGACTTTTTGCAATTTGTTGTACCACTGTCTGGGAGCTTACTTCAAGGTCCTATTCATTCTTTTAGTGATGCCATTCTACTCTGGTCTTCTACGAACTATTCTAATCATTCAAATTCCATGCCTACACAAAAATCTTTGAACTCTTAACTGTCAAACTCTCTACCATTGTCAGACCTCAGACTTTTCACTTTCTGACTAATTTGATTTTCCACCTTAGCTTTCCACCTATTAAAAATAGTAAACACGTATTTATCTTTCAGAAAATAAACCCATACCTTTTTGGTGGAGTCATCAATGAATGAGACATAATAGTGTGAGCCTCCAAGTGATTTTACAAGGGCTAGTCCCCATACATCGGTATGAACTAAAGCTTTTTTGCCTTTGATCACATGCTTACAAACATTAAGAAACTAACTCTCTTCTATTTGCCATAAATGCAATCCTCACAAAACTTTACATCCATTGATTTCAAATTTGGTATTTTTCTTTTTGACGCTAATTGCTTCATTTCCTTTTCACTCATGTGCCTAAGCCTCTTATGCCATAATTTTGGATCAACTGAACAATCAATAATTGTAATGGTGTCATTTTGCCCTAGTGTCAAATACAAAGTTCCTACCTTCTTATCTTGTGTTACAACCATAGTATCCTTGATTACTTTCCATTGTCCTCCTCTAAATATTGTTGTGTATTCTTCATCGTCAATCTGACCCATGGAGATCAAGTTCCTTCTAAGATCTGGAACATGTCTAACTTCTTACAGTTTCCATAGTCCATTTTCAATCCTTGTGTAAACTTCACCCTTGCCCATGATATCCAACCAACTATCATCAACAAGATAGAGTCTTGCATTTTCTATTACAACATAGTTATGTAGCAAACTTTGGCTGTAGACACCTCGATTTTGCAGTCACTTGACAGTAGGCTTCTCTAGAAGATATTCTGATTGCAACCACCATCCCTAAACCCTAACTCCATCAAAACCCTAAACCCTTAGGCCCACACAAGCCCACTCTAACTTAATCCAAACAAAAATTAGTAATTAAAAAAACAAAATTATACAAAATCCACCTAAATCCACTTAAAACCCTAATTAATTAAGTAAAACCCTAATTAAAACAAAGTTAAACAAAATCTACCTAAATCCACTTAAAATCCTAATTAATTATGTAAAATCCTAATTAAAACCAAAATCAAACAAAATCCACCTAAATCCACTTAAAATCCTAATTAATCAAGTGAAAACCCTAATTCACGCCAAAATTGAATAAAATCCACATAAATCAACCTAAAAACATTTAAAATCCTAATTAATCAAGTGAAAACCCTAATTAAGGTCAACAATGAATAAAATCCACTTAAATCAACCTAAAAACATTTAAAACCCTAATTAATCAAGTGAAAACCCTAATTAAAGTCAGAATCAAATAAAATCCATTTTAAACTAGTTTAATCCATTTAATTTCAAGGAAAACCTAAATTAAACTCAAAAAACCCTAAAGTCACTTAATTAAGTTAAAAACACTAATTTAAACCCAAAACTTTAATTAAAATCCAAAAAACTCTAATTTAAACCCAAAACTTTAATTAAAATCAAAAAATGCTAATTTAAACCCAAAACTTTAATTAAAATCCAAAAGACCCTAATTAAACTAAAAACCATGATTAAAATCCAAAAAAACCCTAATTAAACTAAAAACCATGATAAAAATCTAAAAACTCTAAATTAAAACTCAAAATTCCAATTAAAACCAAAAAATCCTAATTAAACTAAAAAACCCTTAATTAAAATCCAAAAACCCTAAAAACCCCTAAAATAATTAAAATCCTAAAAATCCTAATTTAAAACCAACTAATTAAATCACAAAAAAACCCTAAATTAATTAAATCACAAAAACCCTAAAATCCTAAAAACCCAAATTTAAAATCATTTAATTAAACCCAAAAGACCTTAACTTAAAATCACATAATTAAACTCAAACCCCTAAAAACCCTTATTTAAAAACAATTAAACTTCAAAATCACAAAATCAAAATTTAATTAAAATCACCGAAACAAATAATTAAAAAACTTAAAACGAAACCAAAATACTAAAACAAAACCAAAAATACTAAAATCAAACCAAAAAACTAAAAAAAACAAAGGCCCAAAATCAAACCCGTTCAGCCCAACACTATTCCATTCATGCATTAACCAGTAACTTAGGAAACAAAGAAAAATAAATCAACAGTGCTTCTTCCTCAACGACACCCAACTGCGTCCACTTCCCCACGAAAGCCCAACTGCCTGCCATCACCCACGATCTCTCTCGCGCATTCCACCTCCCTTTTAACCTTGAGAAACCACCAACGGGGGAGGAAAGGTAGAGAAGGGAACTAAACGGAGAAGACAGAGAGAAGAGGAACGGAAGAACCGCCGGAGAGAGGACCCACAAAGCTTTTTCCCTTTCTTTCCCCTCATCCAGAGAGACCCAACCAATATCCCCACCTTCAGAGCCCTTCTCCAAGCCCGCTTGCAGCCCCAGAGACCCTCTGAAATGCAACCAGAGCATCGTCGCCGTCACCGAAGACAACCGGAACATCCATCCAGGTAATTCTCACTTTTCATTTAACTCTAAATCAATTTCTGTAGCTTCTCCGTTCAGCCTTTTCGTAGCTTCCTAGGCCGTGCGTCCCCGGAAACCGCCACTCTGCGTTGCCCCCTGCCTCCAGTGGTGCGTTCACCACCACCGGCGGGGCCTCAGGCCTCCCAAGCTTTGGCAAGGCCCTAGGGGCCTTACCTACTCCTCCCCTCCTCTTCCTTCCTCCACCCTCGTCTCCCTCAGCTTTGGAGGAGCCTCTCAGGAGTCCTCGTCGCCCGTTGCCGCTGCTCTGCTCCGATGATCGCTGCCGCGAAGCTGCTAGAAGCCTTTGGGTGCCCCCACCGCTTTGCCACGAACGTCCCTATGCAGGTCCATCACCACTTCAGCCACCAGACGATCGCCGTTGTCGCCACTGCACCCATCACCGGAGCACGAGGTGGGGAGAGCCCTTCAGGCCACCCTAGCCTCCAACGACCCTGCCAGAATCCTCCTAGCGCTTTTCAGGAGCTTCTCCGGTGCTCGTCGCGTCATGCCAGCCATCACACGGCCTCCAGACGCCTCTCTGACGCTCGTGACCGCTCGCCGAAGCCCGAGGTGGGGGAGGCCTCTCAGGCCTCCCCAGTCCAGCCAACAACCCTCGAGGTGCTCGCCGTGGTGCCCTCAAGCTCCTTCGACCACCGTCACAACACCGCCGAAGGCCTGCCGGGGTCTGAGCCGAAGTGGGATCACCGGCGATCCGCTGGCGATCTTTGAAACAACTAGATTTAGGAAATTATTTTTAGTTTTTTATAATTACACATAAGTCCTGATTATCGTTACATTTAGGTCCCTGGAATTTCTTTCAGATCATTTTTTCTTGCATCCAGGTCCTTTTTTCTTACATCTAGGTCCCTTTTTCTTATATCTAGGTCCTTTCTTGCATCTAGGTCTTTTTTTATTACTTTTGGGTCCTTTTTTATTACACTTAAGTCCTGTGATTTTGTGTTTAAACCCCCAAAGATTTAAATAAGTTTCATTTCTTTATTATTTTTGTAAATATTGCATGTTTTGTCATGTTTAAATTTTAAATTAATTTTTAGTCCCATAAATGTTTGTTTCTTCATAGTTAGACTCCTGTATTCATGTTTTCTTTGCAAATGAGTCCTAAAAGTTTATTTTGTGACCCTTGAATTTTCCTGTTTTAAAATTATATTGTAAATATTACACATTTTGGCCTATTTAACTTTTAATTGCATTTTCAGTCCTATTCATGCATGCTTTAACACACTTAAACCCCTGAGATCATGTTTTCTTTGCATTTAAGTCCTGAGCTTTTGCATTTTGCCTTTAGAGTTCTTTGAAAAGAGTTTCCTTTGTACAATTTGCATTCTAGACCTTAAAGTTATCCATAATTACACTAATCATGTAAAAAACTTGATTTTTATCACATTTTGGTCCTGAAATTTTGCAAATCAGTCATTGAACTCAATCTATAATGTTTTCTAAATAGGAAAATTTACATCCAGGTCCCTGAAACTTTCTTAAATCATTAATGATGGTTTTAATTGTATTTTAAATCACATTTTAATAGGTTTCACATTTATTGATCACTTGTGCTTGTAAATCCCCACTTGAATAAAGTTTTCATTAAAAAACCATGTTTGCAATATAAATGAATATCTGATTTCACATTTTTGTCAGATTTGCACCCTATATGGGAATTTTGCATAGTAGACTTTAGGTTTTCAAGAAATTATCAAAAGTACAATTTTCACACATGTCATATCACATAGTCACATTTTCTTTAAATTTTACATCTTAGCATCAAGATGAGACTTTTTAAACACATTTTTAACCATGCACTTTCCCTTTCTGTGAATTTTGCACATTAGACCCTGAGTTTTCAAGGAATTATCTAAGTACAATTCTCACATCTCAGTGTCACATTTTCCTTTGATCCATCATCTGTGCATTAGGATAGATGTTTCTGAATGTATTTTAATCCAGGTTTTCATCTTTTTTTGTGAATTTTGCGTTTTGGTCCCTATACTTGTCATTTATTGTTTTTACATCGTTTTATCGTTTCAAGACCTTTTCCTTTGCATGTTTTCTTTTTCCTAACATTTTTCATACATTTTGGCATATCTTAGGCCATGCATTATCCTCATGCATGCATTTATCACATTTGACCACTGAAATGACCAAATTACCCTTGTGTCATCAATTCATGCACATATATGTCAGTTATTGCACCAAGTCATGCATAATCTATGTCTAAAGCATTTCTTAGCATCCTTTATCCATTAGGTACATCTTCATACATTTTTACATAGTTTTTGCTATATTTGCACATTGGTCCCTCCTTTTTGAATAAGTCTGCATTTCATCCATTCTTCCGTGGATTTTTTCTCCTATCTGTCTTTGGATTCCTTCATCTGATATTCGATTTGACTATCTTTATTCCATATTTTCAGATTATTCGATTTGATTTAAATTTCATCGCCCAAGGACGTATATTAACTGACTTGAAGACCGACATTAGCCCTACCACGGATTATTTTTCCTTTTTGATTTTCACGACCTTTTCTATGATTCCGATGACTCGGGTTGACCCCACTTTCTATCTTTTTGACCTCAGTATGGTTTTCTGGACTATTCTTTACAAAAAAACATCGTCATTTTATGTGATTTTCTTCTCAACTCACCATTTACCTATTTTATGTGGATTTCTTTGCAATTTTTTCGTTTAGATTTCTATAGTGTTTTCTGCACTCCTAATGATTTGGGTCTGTTGTATTTTTGATTCCCTTGACATCAGTATAGATTTATGAATCATTCTTTACAAAGACATCGTCATTTTATGTGAATTTCTTCACATGTCACAATTTTCCTACTTTATGTGGACTTCTTTGCAGTTTTCCCACCTTGATTTCTGCGATGCTTTCTTTGATTCTATTGACTTGAGTCAGTTGCATTTTTGACATTCTTGAGACTTGTATGATTTTCCGAGCCATTCTCACAAGGAACCTCGTCATTTCATGTGATTTTCTTCGTTGTGTCATATTTTGTAATTTCATCATTTCATAAGGATTTCTTCGTAGTTTTCACGTACCCTCTCGCACATCTATCTAGTTTTGTCTTGGCATTCATATCAGCATGATTAGCACAAGATCTAGACATAGCAAACATTCACTTAGCCTCTAGCAAGCGAATTAGACTAGAAAGACCGCATTTTTCTGACGAACGGGGGTGCCTAACACCTTCCCCGTGCGTAATAGAAATCCTTACCCATCATCTGATTTACAGACATCTGGCCTTCATATTTGCATCTCATTCATTCACTTTTTGTGATTTGTTTGTCTCAAGAAATAAAATGTATTAGAATAAACCACGTTACTGATCCAAATTAAAAGGCAATATCTAGTTGGCACATGCGCCCTTATCATAGGCATATTTTAGAAGTACCATTTATTGCAAAAATTTCGATAACTTGACATATCTTATCTTATCGACTATTGTCCTTATGTCACGCTAGCTCACTTATGGTTAAAAAATATATTTAACATTTTATTTGATTAATTATATCTAAAAAGACATAAAAAAATGCCCAAAATCCGTATCTAATCATCTTGGAACTAATCAGCCTTTTACTTTTAAATAGAGGTCGGCCCTCCGTCGTTATTTACCCCATTTTTATTTTCTTGCAATTACAGGTGATCCTACTAACTTGTTTTTGTAGAAGAAGTCCAGTCTACAAGTCACGCCACAGGAGCTAGATTGAGCTTCTTTCTGATGTCAAGTTCGATGATTCCATCCGAATTTTTCTACGACACTTGTATATAATAACCAGAGGTTTTATTCGTATCTCCAACTAGCTCCTAGAAATAAATTCGAATCCAACTTTTGGATACAAAAATGAATGTGGTTGTTGTAGACATTAACAAACAAAATCATTAATGAAGGGAGCTTGCACTCCATACTGGTAGAGGTCGAGGCGATACAACTAGGATTTTTCAATCTGCAAAAGGCAATTTCGGATCAAGCAGAGAGAACTCCAATCAAGAGTGATGCATTCTTACCTATGCAATTAATCAACCAAGAATCGATGAAGACTTTCGTGGATTTACTGGTACTAAATGAAGAAATCCAACATACTATTTTTGCTTCGATGTACAACGGTACAAGGTTCAAAATGTTTCAGCTCATCCGTGAATTGTGGTTTAAGGAGAGAAGTTTCTAGCAGCTTGTGGTTAGGCGGATCCATTCTGACCCGAGTAACTTTTAGCGCCTATTTGGATGAAAGAAAAGCAGCAGAACAAACCAAAGGTAGCGGAAGCAAGTGGCGTGGGATCAGTTAACGTACTTCCGTGCCAGACAGCACTGTCCGTGGTGAACACCACCAACTACTGACTGGAAGGGACGCATAGCCAAGATGGCATCGATCTCCCTGAGCAGCGGGCACCAGATGCCGATCATTGGCCTGGGGGTATGGAGGATGGAAGGGAAGTCGATCAGAGATCTCCTCCTTTCCGCCATCAAGATCGGATACCGCCACTTCGACTGCGCAGGTAATAAACCAGCCCAGCTCATTTGATTAGAATATTTGGTTTCTCATCATACGAGTTGGGTTCGTGCTGGATCTCTTTATGGCATTTCGGGATGTTGTTAGTGCCGTCGCCATTTCAGCTCAACTCGAATTAATGAATGAATTATCCAGTGTTGATATTTTAGAGTTTTGTGTCTTCTGCTTTCTTAACAAGGGAATTGTTTGTTTGATGGTAAGTCGTGGAAGATTTACTTTTTGTTGCGTTTTATGTAGATCAGTAGGAGGTTTTTTACCTTACAAAATCTACACTTGCCGTAGAACTCAATCTTTTTAGTGTCCTTGTCACCTGGCACTCTACTGGATCCAGATCTGAGACAGTAACAAGGGATACTGTAGGGATCTATATTGAATATCGGAATGAAACATTAACCGGAATGACAATAACGCAACTATGAATTAGACTAGACCAGAAACAAGGATAGAGTAGACGTAATTCGAGGTACGTCCGGTCCCGTCCTCCAAGGTGAGCTCAGAGCTCTAGTAACAACTGATACAGTCCACCGCTACGATGGGTCGTCATATGTACAATGTACTCCCTGTGCTTCCAGATACTTCCAGCAGCTTGGGAAAGACATTGAACAGTTCTCAGGCTATCAGAGCCACCCACAGATGAGACTCGTGACCCAGTTAGCCTCCTGCTCTCCCCCCAACTACTCTGGACGGGCTGTTCTCCGGTTCAGATCCTTTTCCTCTGACTGCAGCTGGACAACTATCCTTGTTTACAGTAATGTAATATTCTTAATTTTCATAATAATTTAAAATAAATTAAATTACAGAAAATTAAAAGCTAAATAGTAATATCTATAATCAGAAACTTGTGTATGCTGCTACAAGACTCTAAACTATATGCACTATGCCAAACACACTTATTTGCCCACACTTGCAATCCAAACCACAAGAAACAAGCGTGAGTGACAAAACTCACTTAGTACGCATCCTACGAAAACGGTGGAAAGCAAAACTATAATTATTTTCCTTTAAAATCATTTCGCAATTATTTTTTTCTAAATCCACCAAAAATCAACAATTCAGGCTCAATAAGTCGAAAACCACGAAACAAAGCCTTATCAAGCCTAAACCACAAGAAATACGGCCTACGCTGGTCAAACCAAATAGGTAAAGACTATACCAGCCTAAAACTCAAGCGAGGTCTTCAATGGTCAAAACCACAAATAATGAGTCGAAAAGCTTGACGTTAGGCAATCAACTTTGGTCACAAGTAGTCATCGAAGTCCACTGTATTGCCACGACGTGCCATCTTATGTAGGAGTTATATTGTTCTATGATTCTCCCATTTGGAGAATCCTCACAAAGTCAACCTCTCCTAGGAAGGCAGTTCTGTCTTTCAAGATGTTACCAGCTACATGGCACATGTTCCACCTGTACTGGACATCACAGGACACGCCTCCTCAGGGTATCCTTCACATGATACTTAGGAGGAATTCTTAACCTCCACACTTGACAACACTTGAGTTTCAGTACTCATGACGATAGTAGGAGTATCGTACCTCCTTGTCATGTCACAAAACACCTCAACCCGTGAACCACAATCCTAGCCTAGAAACGACAATTAAGGAGTGTCATACCTTCAAGATCCGACGAATTTCTACCTTAAGTATCTCGGTCTCCGACCTCAATTAGGGATACATGCCTGATCATTCGAGAATGTCGTCACATTTCCTGGTCCCAATGGTACGGTTCCATGGTCTCTCGGTCCACACACAGAAATCAGGAAAAATCATTTCCAAAATGGGCTATAACATTCCTTTGAAATCCATTTTTAAATTTATTTTATATCTTTGGGAAATTCTTCCAAAACCCCTACAAAATCTGTGCATTAGGTGTCCCGCAAGACCACCATTGATAACTCACAATCCTATCTCAAATAGACAAAAGAAATTAATACGAAAAATCCTCAAAAATTACATTTATAAAAGCAATTGAGGCTTGATTCGGTAGACCAGTCAGAATTGTACAACCAAAATGGATATAGACACCTAAAACGGCAGACTGAAATCTAGTTCAGTCGATCGAGAATGCTTGGTTCGGAAGAGGTTGAACGGTCAACATCCATGGCCTAGAATGGTAGACTGAAAAATTTGTCAATTGAATAAAGGCTAGATGACCAAAACTGCTAGAAAAACGACATATTGAAATAGTTTGGTATGTCGTTTTCTACGAAACCAGGAAACAACCCCCAGTACACTGTCCAACTCTTCTCTAAAGTGAGAGTGAGGGACAGACCTGTCAAACAACTATAATAAAATTTACATAAAATATACGTCGTAGATCCTCAAGTCTACTCCAAAACCACACAAACCAAACCAAAATCTATGTATCATAGCTCATACAATAAAATTACAAAGTTAGAAGGGTCGAAAGGACCCAAAAACTCAACCACTGTCATAAATGACCATAAATACCACCATAAATCATCATAAATTCATAATAAATTTTAGGAATGTAAATTTACCTAATGCATTTCTAGTATTTTCTATTATTTTCAAGCATTCTAATTCAAGGGGTGAGGTGCGTACCGTATACGCGACCTTCGATTAATCTCAACCACCTCTGGCGGCCTCGAGTTCCACCGAAGCTACCTCGACCTCAAGAACGATTCTCCGGAGCACCACGCACCATCGCACATCGTCGTCCACCCTCGGGCACACCAACAGGGGAGGAAGAATGGAGGAAGAATTGGGAAGGGAGAGGGTGAGGGTGAGTGACGAGAGGGAGGAAGAGTGAGTGAGTGGGAGAGAAAGTATGATTCTAATAGAATGGCTCTCTTCCTGGTCAACACTATTAGAGGCACGGTTATGGAGGAGAAATCCCTGATAAATCTCCTATAGTAGTCCACTAAACCCAAGAAACTCATGATCTGTGTCACCGTCCTAGGTCGTTTCCAACTACTCATCGCCTTTACCTTGGCAGGATCTACTCTGATGTCTTCTTTTGAAATCAAATGGTCAAAGAACATAATTTCACCCAATCAGAACTCACACTTAGAGAATTTGACGTACAACTGATGACGCCTCAGAGTATCCAAAACTATCCTCAGGTACAAAAAGTGAGTCTCCACATCAGGGGAGTAGACCGGCATATCATCAATAAAAATCACGACGAACTGGTCCAGAAAAGGGCTAAAAATCCTATTCATCAGATCCATAAACACAGCAAGTGCATTGTTCAAGTCGAAGCGCATGATTGTGAACTCGTAATGCTCATATCACATCTAGAAAGCAATCTTTTGAATGTTTGAGTCTTGTATCCTCAACTGATGATACCTTGACCTCAGATCAATCTACGGAAATACTGAGGTAGACTACAGTTGGTCGAACAAGTTATCAATTCGAGGCAGGAGATACTTGTTCTTTACTATGATCTGGTTCAGCATTCGATAATTTATATACATAATTCTGGTCCCAGCAAAAAGGAACTGCCTTCCTGGTCAACTCTGTCAAAGGCGCAACTATGGAGGGGAAATCTCTGATAAACCTCCTATAATAGTCCATCAGACCCAAGAAACTCTTGATCTCCGTCACAGTCCTAGGTCGTTCCCAACTACTCACTGCCTCAACCTTGGCAGGATCTACTCTGATGCCTTCTCCCGAAATCAAATGGCCAAGGAACATGACTTCGCTTAGTTAGAACTCACACTTGGAGAATTTGGCATATAACTGATGATGCTTTAGAGTATCCAAAACTGTCATCAGGTGCAAGGTGTAAGTCTCAACATTTGGAGAATAGACCAGCACGTCATCAACAAAAACCACAACGAATTGGTCCAGAAAAGGGTTGAAAATCCTGTTTATCAGATCCATAAACGCAGTCGGTGCATTAGTCAAGCCGAAAAGCCGAAAGGTATGACCGTGAACTCGTAATGCCCGTAGCGCGTTCGGAAAGTAGTCTTCTTAATGTCTGGGTCTCGTATCCTTAACTGGTGATACTCTGACCTTAGATCAATCTTCAAGAACACTGATGCAAATTGCAACTGGTCGAATAGGTCATCAATGTAGGGCAGGGGATACTTGTTCTTCATCGTGATATGGTTCAGCATCCGATAATCTATACATAGTCGGAGCGAATCATCTTTCTTACGGACGAACAAGGCAGACGCTCCCACGGAGACACACTTAGCCTGATAAATCTCTTGTCCAGCAACTCCTGTAATTGAGTCTTGAGCTCTCGTAATTCCACTAGCGTTATGCGATAAGGAGGCTTCGACACAACACCAGAACCGGAGATCAGATCGATCGACAACTCTACTTCCTTGTGAGGTGGTATATTAGGCAAATCGTCAGGAAAAACGTCGGGATATTCACACACCACAGAGATGTCATGAACATCCAATTCAGGAGGAGTGAAGGTAACTATACTAGCTAGATATCCCACGCAACCCCTGACCAAAGACTTATAAGTCTTCATAGTTGAAATGAAGTTTAGGTTCACCTTGACACCACCTTGCACAAAGAAAGACTCATCTTCAGAAGACCTAAAATAAACTTTCCTCCGAGCACAGTTGATCAAAGCGGATTGATGTGGCAACCAATCCATGTCGAATATCACATCGTACTCTTGCATATCCATCATGATCAAGTTAACGTCGAACTTTCTATTATTCAGCGTCAAGTCGACAGACCGCAGATACCTCTATGCTAAACTGTGCTCCCCCAACAACGTCACCATGCTGAGATGAAAGGCCAGTCTAGTTGGTCTCCCACCCAACTCTGTCGCCAAGGACTCAGAGATAAAGGAGAAAGAACTCCCTGAGTCAAACAACACTTTGGCCATCCAGCCAGCTACAATAAAAGAACCTGATGGCCAAGCAAAACAACACCACACATCCATACAATTAGGCAGATGTCCAGATTATAAGGAGATTACATGTTTCAGAGGGTTACAAAATCAATTATTCATCGTTACCCTCAACACTATCTCCCGAAGACCCAGTGCTTGGAGCTGCAATGGTGAACACCTGTCTCCTAGTTGGTTGCTGTGGCGCGCTTTCTGCCATCTTAGGCGGTTTCGGACAAGATCTCTGAACGTGTTCCGCCTTCCCACAATTATAGCACATCATAGGAGCTGAAGTCTGCCTAGGTTGGGGACAATATGCAGTGATGTGGCTCACATGACCACAGTTGAAGCATTGGTTTCCACCGGGAGCATTGGACCTTTTCAGACTGAGGCCAGCTCCGCTACCTCCAGTAAAACTCCGCTGGCCCGCAGAGAAAATACTGGACCTTGCCTTCTGCTTCCTCTCAAGGCTACCCAAACTACCGGCACTTGGAGGATTGGAGAAAGAGAACCGGGAGGTAAAAGAAGACTTACCCTTCCCTTTGGAACGACTCTCCAGAAATTTTTGATGCTCCACCTCGAAGCGGTAAGCCATCCCAACCATGTCTTCTATAGTGTGGCACCTATAACTCATCACCTTCACCTGTAGTCTCAGATTTAAGCCGTCCAGAAATCTCTACGTCCGTTCCTTAGACTCATAAGTAGGAGCAAAGCGTTCCAGCCGGACGAACTCAGTCTCATACTCGAGCACTGACATTGTATCCTACTCCAGACTCTAGAAATCTTGGCAAAGTTGCTCCTTCACATGAGCGTGAAAATACTTATCATAAAAGGTCGCCTTGAAATCCTTCCACTAGATGCTAACAGTGACTGGGAACTTCAACTGCCTCACAGACTTCCACCACCTATCTGCCTCACCATCCAGCAAGTAGATTGCTAGCCACACCCAATGCTCCTCTGGGCACGTCATGCTCTCCAACATCTTCACCACCTTCTCCAGTCAGGTCTCGCTCTTCTCAACACTGACCTTGTCCTTGAACGACGGCGGATCGAGCTTCGTGAACTAGTTTAGCCACGGGTCACCCGACGGTTCATTGGCACTACTCTTGCTGAACGCGTGAGGGATCCCATGTGCTAAACTCGTTAGTTCCGCACGAACTTCTTCCATCCGCCTACGTCCTCTCGGGACTCGGTCTCCTCGATAAGAGCCTTGTCCTTACGACCATGAGGAGGCATCCTGTCGGAGAAAAGCAAAGTACCTGTACCACAAACAAAGCAACAACTAGAAAACCATGGCAAAAAATCAGGTGCAGACTCTACAATGTATGCAAAGCCTATAAAGTCTCTAGACCGGACACCCTAAGTGTAGTGCAACCTAGTGAATATGGAGCTCTGATACTAAAATCTGTCACGTCCCACATTTTCCACAATAATTTAAAATAAATTAAATCACGGGTAAAGTCAAACAGTAAATAGTTAACTACTAGGAACCTCTATGTGCGGCTAAGAGACTTCGATCTATATGTACTACGTTAAGACAATCGCATGTTTGCACCTGTAATTCAAAACCACAAGGAAAATGCATGAGTGACCAAAGTCACCCAGTACGCACCTTAAGGAAAACCACAGAAACAAAACTATAATCAATTTTCCTTTTTAAATTCATTTCACAAACCATTTTCTCAAAACCTCATAAATCGGGCCTACACTGGTCGAAACCACAATCGAGGTTCTACTAGCCCAAAGCCACAAGTAGAGACCCTCAATGGTCAAAATTACAACCTGGACTCTACTAGCCCAAAACCACAAACAGAGGCCCTTAATGGCCAAAACCACAATCGGGACTCTACTAGCCCAAAGCCACAAGTAGAGGCCCTCAATGGTCAAAAGCACACACAGTGAGTCGGGAAGCCCGACACCAAGTGACTTAACTCTGGCTACACGCAATCCACTGAGGAGCGACCTCAGCGTTCTGCACTGCCACGGTGACGGTTACCCTGTGTAGGAGCGTTCATCATCCAGCGATTCTCCCTCTCTGGAGAACCTTCAAAAGCCAACCCCTCCCTGGGAAGGTTGTCTTGTCTCTTAGGACGCTATCAGTTACGAGACACGTGTCCCACCCGCACTGGCCACCACAGGGTTTGCCTCCTCACGACGTCCTCCACACACGGTGCTCAGGAGGGAGTGTTATACCTTCACACCTGACGACACCCGAGCTTCAGTGCTCACAGCGACAGCAGGAGTATCATACCTCCCCATTATGTCACAAGACACCTCAACCCGCGGACTACAACCTTAGCCTTGGGAGGACAGTCAAGGAGTTTCATACCTCCAAGACCCGACGCTCCTAAGCCTAAGGTATCTCAGCCATCGACCTCAACCAGGGAGTTGCACCCGACCACTCGAGAATGTTGTCACATTCCCTGGTCCTGACGACATGATCCCACACTGTCTCGGCCTGCACACAGAAAACTAGGAAAATATTTTCTAAAACAGGCCAACTATTCCTTTGAAATCCATTCCAAAACTATTTTCATATTTTTGAAAATTCTTCCAAAACCTCGGCAAAGCGATGCATCAAGTGTCCCAGGAGACCACTACTGACAGCCCACAATCCCATCTTACAGGGACAAAACACAGTAATCCAGAAAACCCTCGGAGAACACATTTTATAAGCATATTTGGGCCCAAAATCGGTATGCTGGAAGATAAGTCTGGCATGTCGAAAATTCTTGATCGGTTGACCGAATCAGGTCAACGGTCAATACTCAGGTCAAATTCGGTATACCGAAACTGGCTCGATCAACCGAAATCTCCTAATTCGGATGACCATTCAAAATTGGACGACCTAATTTCGACCAGAGGATCTAATCTGTTAGAAAAACAGCATACTGAAATGGTTCAGTATGTCGAATTCTGCAAAAAACAGAAAACGACCGAAACGCTACAATCCGAAATCGCTCCAACTGGGACCTCCAATGGGACTCCCTAAACAAGCACCAAAAATGTTGCATAAACATAAAATGTAAACTCTCGAATCTACTCCAAATCCCAATAAGCAAAATAAAAAACCATTCACGATGCATCAATATATAAAATCACAAAGGTAGAAGGGTCAAAATGACCCAAATACATCCATTGTCATAAATGTCCATAAATTTACCATAAATTCTCATAAAATCACAATAAATTCTAGAAATGTAAATTTACATAGATTTCATGCAACCTTATTAAATTCTACCATTTTATATGATTCTTACACGTTAAATTGGAAGTACGTACCTGAAAATGACCTCCGATGACCATCGACGAATCCGGCGAACTCCGGCAGCCCCGCACGTCCTTCGACACTCCACGGCCCCAAGGACGTTGCTTCGGAGCCTCCTGCACCGTCACGAGTCGCCGCGAGCCACCGCCCCCCGTTTTCGACTCTCAGCTTTCTCTCTGATCACCCGCACCCACCCACAAACGGAAGGAGGAGTGAAGAGGAAGAAGGAGAGAATGGAGAAGGAGAGGAGGGGGGAAAGGTGGAAATGGGAAAGAAGGGGGAAGGCTCGGTTGGGTTCCAGTGGTCGGGGAGAGCTCGCCTCATGCACACATTAAATACGCGAGGGAAGAGGTTGCCATGCATCTGCCCGCCAACCTCCGCACGTGCAAACCAACCAATCTTCAACCACCCATCAACTCAAGGCACGCACCAACAGCTCCTCGCACCAACCACCCAACCATCGGCCACAATCAACGGCCGACGAATGTGGGCCCACAACGATCCACACCCGGATCCACAAGCACAGTGCCACAATGCACAGTGTCAAATCATGCACAAGGACACGCAAACAGAAGCTTGTCCACGAGGCCTAAACTTAAAAGTACAAAATCACACAACAGGCCTCAGAACAGTAACACCCGTCCAAGGGTGTTACACTCATCCTTCTTATGCAATGTGAAAGAGAGAGGATAATACTATCTATCTTTGAATGCTGAACAACATGACTTTTGTTGTCCTCGCTTGTGTTCATTTGGCATTGTCAATTATGGTAATATGCAAACAGCTTGCCTATGCTTACCCCATCGGTTCCATTACTTATAGAATTTATGAGTTATATGGCAAGCTCTTTATCTTGATAGAGGGATCACAATCACTACATGATGAGTATGGCGAGTTTTATAGCATACCTTCAATGATGATGCTACTATTCAACAATGCTACTTTGAGAAGATGTGAACTCTTTAGTTCCTTGATAGTCTTCCTTCACAGTTTAGCTTGACTCATCAGCAAATGGTGGGTGAGTCTACCCTTTTGGTACTTGATACTTATGGATGTTGGAAATTTGGAAATTTTCGAAAATTTGTTTCAACTTTGCATCCAAAATTTTGATTTTTTACTCGAAAAAATATCTAGAGGATCGAATTCAAATTAAAAAAAAAATCGAAAAAAATCAAATCGAATACAGATATTGATACATTCGATTTAAGAATATCCGAATCTAAAAATTTAATATTATTATTTATTTATTTTAAACTAATTAATCTAATTACATGTGAAACTTAAGTCATATGTATGTAATAACTAATAAATAAAAATTTAGTACCATCTTTGCAAAATCTACGTATATATTTACACTTATTCTTAAATGACAAACTTTAACGAAAGCTCTTCTTTCTCCATTTCTCATTCGGACGGTTATTCTTCCTCTTTCTCGTTCAAGGTGGCAACTCATCTTCGACTCTTTCCTTTCCTCCTCCACGTTGGCTCAGACCTCCTCCTCTTTCTCCATTCCTTGTCGGATGACAACTGCTTCCTTTCCTCCTCACAGACAAAGGCGGCTTCACACCTCAATGGACGACAACTGCTTCCCCTCTTCCTCTGTTTCTTGTCGGACGATAGTCACTTCTCTTCCTCAGTTTTTTTTTTGGTGTATAGTGAACTGGTGCATAAGTTTGATTTGTAGTTATTTATTGTTTTTTAATTGGTTAATTGAACAAGCCTTTCTGGAAATATGTATTTATCTATCTAACACTACCATTCTTTTCTAGTAAGAAGGTTGTTTCCATAATTCCCTATCCATCGTAGATTATTTTTGGACAACAAACTTACATGTAGTTTTTGTTTCTTACATTGTTATCTTATAGTTTCAGGTTTATTATTTTGGATTTATTATTTACAAGTTTATAATATTTATATTTTGGATACAGATGTATTCGTATTTAGGTTTCTCGATCGATTTCGGATAATATTTGAATTCGAATGTATCCGACAAATTAAGATATGGATGTCAAATTTTACATTCGTTAGGATACAAATACGAATTTAGACGTAGATAAAAAATTTCAAATTCGGATATTGACAGATTCGCTTCGTATTCGCTCTGTTTACACCCTTATTGAAACTGTTCTACCTTGATTGCTATTTGTTGAGTGATTGTTGACCACTATTACTTCTTCTGCGGAGTCCTTAGAGCCATCTCCAATTGCTGAAAGCTTTGCTCATACTACTGCAAATTGTTATGGTGTAAGTGGTCATGGTAGATTTAGTTGTGGTGGTGGCCATTGCACCTACCCTCTTTATAGTCATTGTGGTTGAGAGAATCATCCTTATGATCACTATAGACATTGCTACTTTGCCTTTTGCTACTCAAGCCCTTATTCCTCCACCTACTAGTTGCACCTTTACTTTTACTTGTGAGGAGTTCGAGTTTCTTGTTGCCTTTGCATGCAGTTTGACACCTATGGCTTCTACATTTACTCCTTCCTCAGGCAATGGCTTATCTAAGTCACATGACTAGAGGTAGGTCATTATTTTCTTCCTTGGAGAGGCATAGCCACATTCCTCTTGTTCAAACTATTGATGATGCCCTCTTTCTTGTTTATGAGTCTGGGGTGGTTTCTACACTGTCTTCCCTTAAATTGGATAATGTCTATTATGTGCCTAATTTTCCTGTTAGTTTACTTTCTATTAGCATCTTGATGAAGACATTGAATTATTTTGGCTTATTCTTTCTCTCATTTTGTTACTTTCTAGACCTTCACACAAGGAAGATAATTGCTACTGAGATTGATGTTGGGGGATTGTACTCCTTGTTTGATATTGTCAAACCTACTTTTTCTCATGTTGTTGTAAGTCTCAAAGTCTTCTTTCTTCAATGACATCATCACCTTAGTCATCCATTAACTCGTGCCATGCATTGTCTTCTACCTTTTTAGTGTGAGGCTTGCCAATTTAGGAAGCATCATGTGTCGTTCTCACTCAGATATGACTTGAGGAGTTCCAGTCCTTTTAGTCTTGTGCATTATGATATTTGGCATCCTAGTCCTCATCATTTTGTTGCACATGGAAGTTCGTACTTTGTTATATTTATCGATGATTATTCTATGTACACTTGGATTTACGTCTTGAAGGCTAGCGCTCAAGTAATTTTTATAATCAAGTCTTTTTTATAATGAAATAAAAACTTAGTTAGGTGTTGGCTTCAAAATTTCATAGATTGATAATGCATTGGAATACACTAGTCATGACTTGTCCTTTTGTTTTACTCATGGTATTCTTCATCAGACCAGTCATGCTTGTACTTCTCAACAAAATGGGGTTGTTGAAAGGAAGAATCGTCATTTCCTTGATGTTACACATACTTTCTTATGTTAGATGAAGGTTTTAGATGAAGGTTTTTAATCAATCATTTGCCATCTTCTCTTCTTGGTGGCAAATTTCCCACTTCTATGCCTTATTCTAGTGATTATTTTTCTCACTCATAGGGTCTTCGAGTGTACGTGTTTTGTTCATTTTCATGCATCAGGTCATAACAAACTCTCTTCTCACGCGACAAAGTGTCTTCTCGGGTTACTATGCTACTTAGAAGGGATATTGTTGCATTGATCCATCGACTCGTCGTCAATAATGTTACTTTTTTTGAGTCTATTCCGTATTCTTAAGTAAATGGAAAGACTCTTGTCTTGGAATCTGATTTCTCTCCTCCTTAGATTCCTATTCTTTCCTTGGAACCATTGATGTCCTTACCTATTATTCCTTATCACGCTAGGTGTTCACCATTGGTTACTTCACTTGCTCTACCTCCACCTCCTCCCTTTATATTTCATGTATATAGGTGAGTTCCACCTTCATAGGTTGTGGTTTCACCATTTACGCTGGTTTCTTCTACTCTTCCTCCTAGGACGGCATCCTTTACTGCAGGAGGTTCACAACTGTCATTATCGATTGTTTACCCTGACCTTCCCATTGCTTGAAGGAAAGGTACTTGGTGTTGTACATCACATCCTATAACAAATGTGGTATTTTATTTCCATTTTGGTACCGTATGTTGCAAATTTGTTGTAGCTTTGTCTTTTATTATTGTTCCTAAAATGTATTAAGAGACTTTTATTATCTTCAATGGAAAGCTGCTATAGATGAGAAAATATCTATCTTTGGGTCTCGTGGCATATGGGACTTAGTTCCTTCTTTTTTTACCACAAAGAATGTTATTGGTTGTAAATGGATATTTGTTGTCAAATATCTAGTAGATAGACAAGTTGACAAGTACAAAGCTTGATTTTTTGCACAAGGTTATACTTGGATTAACTTTATTTGTGTCATTTTCTTTGATACAGTATATAAAGACTGCCTTATGTTCCAATTTGATGTTAAAAATGTCTTCTTATATAGTGATCTTCAGGAGACTGTGTTTATAGAGAAACCTTCGGGGAATGTTGCTCAAGGAGAGTCCTGATTGAAGATAGTTATTTTTGACTTGAAGCAAAGTCTAAAAGTATGGTTTCACAAATTTAGCAAAGTTATCGGTGATATTAGCTTTCAGAGAAGTAATGCTAATCACTTCATTTTTGTGCACAAATGAAATACTGGTCTTGTTATTTTGGTCGTGTATGTTAATGACATTCTACGCAGTGGTGACATTGAAGACATTGAAGAGACAAAAGTATCTATAGAAGCACTTTGTGACAAAATATATGGGCAAATGTCTTTACTTTCTTGACATTAAGATTGCTAAAAGTAATCAAAGGATTGCATGGAGCCAAAGAAAGTATATTATAAACCACAGTGAAAGTTTACATATGTCCTTGTTACTAGGACTGAAATTGCATATGCTGTTGGTTTAGTTAGCTAGTTTATGGCTAAACCTAGGCAATATCATCTTGATGTTGGAATGAGAATATTGGCATACATAAAGAGATCTTCTAACAAAGGACTATTGTTCAAGAAGAATGGTCACTTACGTGTTGAGGTATATTTAAATGCCAGTTATGCTAGTGATAGAGGTGATAGAAAATTTACATGTGATTTTTGTACTTTCTTAGGTGATAATCTAGACACATGGTGAAGTAAAAAAACAAGCCATGGTGGTTAGATCTAGTGTTGAAACTAAATACATTGGCATGACTCATGGAGTATCTTAGAGAGAGCTACACCACTCCTTTACTTGTGTCTGCTATCTATATTGCACAAAATCTAGTCTTTCATGAAAGGATTAAGTATATTGAGGTAAATTATCATTTTATTTGTGGAAAGGTTCTTAATGTAGGAATTTATTGACTGTATTCCAAGGAGCTCACTGAGGTTAGATATAACTAACCTTACAACTAAATAACAAGATAAAATACCTAATTATCTAAATACAATCTAATTAATTATCTTAATGTTATTTTTATTATTCTCTTTCACTGTGAAGAACTTGACTCTGGTAAGTTATGTTTATGATATTGTTTCAATATATTTTCGAGATTGGCAGCATAATGGAGGCACAAGAAGCTGATGTGGGGAAAAAAATTGCATAGATATCTATTAACTAAGAGAAATTCAAATGTACTTCAGTTAAGTAACAATCCTTCACATTAGAAACTAGATTTGTATAGAAATCATGTGGTAAAGATAACATGAATAGGTCTAATGATATGCTAACGAGAACATAAAAGGTTTAGTAAGTTTATCATGAAAACCTTGAAATAGGTGACGTAGATACCATTTAGAAAATAAACATAACATTACAAAATATGCAAAGAATCCTTTATTTTTGTGATATGAGTTTGCATTCATATAAGTGTATGTTATTTAATGCAAATTTCATTCAAATATTAACATATAGATCCTTAGGATGTTGGATAGATGATAATATAAACTTTGTTAGGTAGACATGAATTTAGATCAAAGAAATTAGGTAGTAAAATGTCAACGATAATATCCAGGAGTTGCTAATTGAATGATTTAAAGTAAATGACAATAGAAGTTCTCTAATTCTCATGATTTAAATTTATGGATAATGATAGCTCACGAGATGTGATAAAGGAAGAAAGATTGTTAAGCTTACGAAGCGAAATAAAAAGAAAATCATAGTGAGATTTTATGAAAGTTAAGGGAACTGTTGAAGAGAAAAATACATTCTATTTTTATAGAGATTTTACTTTGAAAATTTAAGGCAATTGATTTAATTCCTTCACATCATGTTCTTCAGAAGATTTATTTATAGTTGGAGGTAAAGGATGTGATTGCTTTACTGTGAAAGACTTAGAGATATTAACTTTGGTTTTGCAGGAAATAGTATGAAGAATTTGCCTTGAGATTTAAAAATGTGTTATTTTACATGTTATGGTAAATTTGCATTTCTTGAAGTCATGGAAAACTTAAAAAATGTGACCAATATTTATTGGAAGAACATCATACCAAACACATGTAAGGTAATCACCCATTTGAATATAAATGAGATATTTTTCAGAAATCAAAAGAATAGTATCATCAATCTAAGGAATGTGGAATTGATAAGGGTGAGACTTAGATGTTAAATTCGTTCTAGTAATAACAGAACTAGTCTTATTCATGATAATTTTGCAACGTTAGTTTCACACTTCAAGAATATATGAAATGATATATTACAATCTGAATTTTACACATCACTATTATTTTTTAAAATACATCCGACAACATTGATATGTGGATTTCTCGATATAATGTAACTTTACAAAAATTTTATATGTTAGGAGAGTATAGAAGTTTCATTGCTTATTGCTAAGATTTTATTATCTATCTTATCAAGTTGATGCTCAAGGGAATGATAGTAAAGGAGAAAGTGTGATCTTAAAGAGCTAAAAGAAGATTCAATTGTATTGAGACATCAACGAATAATGCATAAAATAATTAAACTAAACAGAATGCAAGTATATGAAAGAAAGAAAGTATAAGCAATCAAGTAATGATATGTGTATATTCTTAAGTAGTGTGTGCATAAACAAGGACAATATGAAGATGTAGAAAGATATGCATGAATAATTATATGAGTGGTGGAAATAATAAAAGATTGCATAAATATTTAACCGTATTGAAATTAATCTCATTCAAGATTAAGTAAAAAATGTGATATTGTCCTTTAATGCCAAAAGAATTGCTTTTGTCTTCTTGTATCGTGTAATCTTTGAAACTTTAGGGTCATTTTAGCAAGTATTACAAATTTAGAAGAGTTCTAGGTCTTTTTAGTATATTTAAAACTTTAGAGTCTTTTTCAAAGTTTTTGCAATTTCAAGAAAATGTTGGATTGAACTGCAAATTGTCCAATGCAACCCTAATTTAATTGTCTTCTTCCTCCTTGTGTGAGACCCAATGGAGGCAACAACGGTGTTGTATAGCAAGGTTGCGGATGTGGCAATGGCATAATGGCAGTTAAATATCCAATGACATGTGTTGGTGGTAGGGCCGATGGTGGATGGCAACAGTGGTTGATGATGTTTTGGCAATGAATCTGCAAGGGTGTTGTCGACGTATGGCGATGGTAGTGGGAACAAGTGGCGTCTAGTGGTGGGCTAGTGGCAATGCAAGATGGTGGCAAGGCATGTGATAGTGGTGGTACGGTAGTGGTGACTCTTTGTTCTTCTTCTTCTTTGTTCCTCCTCTCCTTCTACAGTGATGGAGGTGCGGCGATGGTTGCTAGAGAGGGTTTGGCAACAGTTGCGTTGGTGGAGTGCGTCAACGATGGTCGGTAAGAGGCAATGTTTAGTATAGATGTGGATTATGGCAACGATACTAATTGGTGGTGTGCGTTGACATTGAACAAAAATGTTCATGAATCAAAAATTATTCCAATATCAAATTAATGTGGGACAATAAGTGAGAATCAAACTATAATACGATCTAAGATACAAAGATGGACTACAATCCAATCTTCGAGAAAATCAACTAGATTTCCAATACAATTCAATCTTTAAGGAAATCAACTAGATTTTCAAATGAGAGAGACTTCAATTTCTACTTAAGAATATCAATTATCAATAATTTTATCCTTATATAGGATACCTAATTACAAATTCAAATAAAATATATAACTAACTTTACAACTAATGGTAAGATAAAATATCTAATACAAAATATATAATTAACCCTACAACTAAATGTCAAGATAAAATTACTAATTATCTAAATACTATCTAAGTAATTATCTCAAGACTATCCTCATTATTTAGCTAGCAAGGTTTTGTTACAATCGAGACATAAAATATGACTAATCATGAGTATAGACATAATGTAGTAAACCAATGTGAAGAATTTGCCAAAGGTAATTTTGTTTTTGAGTTTGATTTATCATCCTCTTCTAGGTTGCTTAAACAAATCAGAGGTGGATTGATGGACGACAATTTTATTACCTACATTTGGGAAAATATATTTTGAAAGTTTGATTATGGATGGATTATGGAATCTTATAAAAAATGAAAAAAATTTCAAGGTACATTCTAATTAATTAGACATTTTCTTGTGCCATACTTAACAAATTAGTAGACATGGAAAACGGGTCGGGCCGGGCCGGCCCGGCCCGTGAAATGTGCAGCCCGCCCGGGCTCGGGCCGGGCCGGCATCACGGATGTGTGGGCCTGGCACGGCCCATGGTCCGGCCGCGGGCCGGCCCATTAGGCCCAAAAAAAAATACTTTAAAATTTTTAAAAAAAATAATTTTTTTTTTTTTTCAAATACAAAAAAAGTATTACATGTTTACATAAAAAATACAAAAGATATTTACAATATTTGTTTTACATTTATTTACATAAAGATTTATTCTATTGGAGAGTCTGTTCTGTCT